>RJWH01000801.1:0-128619 GCA_004363575.1 Solenodon paradoxus | reverse complement strand
AAAAAAAAAAAGAATAGAGGAGCCATGCTCCGTAACTTCAAACTTTACTATAAAGCAATAATAATAAAAAAGCATGATATTGTAATAAAAAGAAATATAGATTAATGGAACAGAACTGAAAGCCCAGAAATAAACCCACATATATATGGACATCTACTTTTTGACAAAGGAGCCAAAACTTACAATGGGTCAAGGATAATCTCTTCAATAAATGGTGTTGGGAGAATTGAACAGCCACATATAAAAGGCTGAAACTAGGCCACTATCTAACACCATACACAAAAATTAACAAAATGGATTAAAGACTTAGATGTAAGACTGGAAACCATAAAATATAAAGAAGAACACATAGGCAAAACATTATTGGACACAGACCTGAGTTCTTTGGGAACTCAACTCCAATAGCAAGGTGAATTGGGATTACATCAAACTAAGTTTCTGAACAGCAAAAGCAACTCACATCAAACCAAAAAGGCATCCAACTAAATGGGAAAAGATATTTGACTATCACACCTCTGACAAGGGGTTAATATCAAAAATACACAAAGAATTCATAAAATTAGACAACACAAAACAAAGAATCTGATTAAAAAAACATGGGCTGAAATAGCTGCCTAAATAAACCCCTCTCCAAGGATGGCATACAAATGGCCTACAGATTCATGAAAAAATGTTCTATTTCCTTTATCATTAGGGAAATGCAAATCAAAACAACAATGAGGTATCACCTCACACCTGTGAGAATGGTTATCATTCAAAAAAAAAAAAAAAGAGGGAAACATCAAATACAGGAGAGAATGTGGAGAAAAGGGAACTCTAATTCACTGTTGGTAGGAGTATAAAATGGTATCATTCTGGAAAGCAGCATGGAGATTCCTCAAAGAATTGAGAATGGAAATTCCATATGATCCAGTTGTTCCTCTACTGGGCATTTACCCTAAAAACACAACAACATCTATTTACAGAGGTATATACATCCCCATGTTCATTGCGGTATTATCTACAATAGCCAAGAGTGGAGTACTACCAAAATGCCCATCCACATATGAGTGGATAATGAAGATGTGAATACTATGCAGCCATCGAAAGGGGAGAAATCCTGCCACCTGCAGCAACATGGATGAACTTGGAGAGAATTATGCTTAATGAAATAAGCCAGGAAGAGAAAGACAGACATCATATATTATTCATATGATGTGTATAGAAATAGAAAATAAATTATATAAATCAAACAATCATGAACTCTAAAAAAGAGAGAAACCTAATCTAAACAACAGACTCAGTGGTGGGGGAAAAAGGAAAAAAGGCAGCTCAAAAGGGACAGAAGAGATGGGGGAAGGGTGGGTGGGGAAACAGTAAAAGATTTACTGTAAAGTGCAGGAAAAAGAAAGAAATAGTGGTAAACCTATTGTGCTAAAACAGATGTAGATTTGATATTACGTATACAACAAACCAAGTTAATATTAAAATGCAATATTCCTTCAATAAAATCAATTAAAATGCATCTATTAAAATAAAGTCAAAAATAATTCACAAAATGAAAATAAATAAAAGGGAAAAACAGAGACCACACAGAATATGAATGAATTTGGGAACTATATGGAGATCAGTTACAAAATGGAAAGAGTACTACTGCTTGCAGTAACAAAACAGAAGCAGCTATGGCTTACTGAGATTTGAAGAAATCAAGCAGCTTTCTTAAGGAGCTAGACTTAATAGCCATACTAGAGTCCTTTCTTTTGCTTACCTATAAATCACATTGTATCTTCAGGTACTTTATGGTATACACATTCACACACACTTACATATAATGAACGAAAGAGAACTCAAAAGTCCTCTAGTGATTCAAATGCTGCTGATTATCCATTAAGGACTAAGAAATCTTGAATTTTACTTAGTTGTTGGCAGTGGTATTAGTGTAGTAATTTAAAATGTACATTGCATGCACGGAAAGTAGAAAAAAATGAATAAATACATTGATGATGTCAGGAACTAGAGTTCTCACTGTTGGATAAGGAAAATATAAATATTTTTACTTGAATAGATATATGGAGAAGGTAAAGAAGATTTTGGTGGTGTTGGATTTGAACTGGGTCTATTATTATGAACTCATGGCTTAAAAATTCATGCATGCATGCATGGATACAGCTTGATGTATCTATGCAAAAGTATTAAAAAAAACTTGAGTAATATAGCTCTGCACACTGAAAATAGCCCAGAAGCAAAAATAAATCCTGATTTCTAAATATTCTCTAGTAAAGGAATTCTGGACTCCTTAAAGAAATATCTAGATCCAGATTCAGGAACAAAGAAAATATAAAGTAACAGAGAGGGTGGGGGTGGAGAAGGGAGGGAGAGAGAGAGCATGTACGCCAGTTTAAAGGAATTTCCACTAGATAGAGGCTTAAAAAAATAAAGGATTATAATACATTAAATAATAATAACAGAATCCCGAAGTTTATGGTGCTATTTTTGGAAATGAAGAGACTAACAATAGAAGCAATGATGGGATTAGGAAAAATAATATTTCAGGACTAATTCAGGCAAAGATCACTAATGAATGCTGAAACCACTGGGGGAAGTTTTGGGAATAAGACAGTCACTAGATCTCAAAGTACTCACAGATTACTTACTAATTATAAAAGAAAAAGAAATCTTTTGAATTTATTTTGATGAAGCAGTGCTTCTTTTTCTGTTTATTTGTTATTCAGGTCTCCTCTGATGCTCATAGTCTGCCTATTTTTCTGTTGACTTGTTTGTGTTTTACTAACTGGATAGTATAGTCTTTGCATACTTTGAACATTATGATGCAAATAGCTTTATTGAGGCTATAATTTGTTTATGCTATACTTTGTGACAAATTTAATACATCTATTATCAAGGGTTATTAAGAGAGCTTCCTATATTTTCTCTTGAAGGTTATTCTATTTAGCTTATTTTCTGAGTAGCTGAACAGTGAGACAAGATATATAACTGTTGGAAAATACAAGTCACTGCTGTGACTTTCTATCAGTGTTACATTTTGTTTCTAAGAGGTTTTCTGGCTTTATGTGGAGACTCTTTTCAATAGTATGAATAACTGAAAATAGCTATTTTAAATCAATATGATAATGTTATACCTTCAGAATATTAAAAAGTAGAAAAGAATAAGTCACATAATCTTACATGAGTGAACAAAATTTCATTTCTTAGCTCTTCGGAACTTTCATTTGGCGTCCAAACTTCAGCAAATTGCAGGAAATCCCATTTTTCCTTATCACCTTCCTGAGCCTGAAGTTTTTCCTTCTTACCATTCAATGTGCTCCCTGTAATCTGAGCCTGTAAAATGGAAAAACATATGAATTTTACAACAGTTCACTATATAACTGACATTTATTAAGCAGTACCTTGATTTTACATTTAAATCACAAGCAATCTATGTAAAGAAAATTTTATGTTTCAACATACCATGGGCTTTACTAATATAATTATTTAAAATTACAACCAACTTACCAAGTCAATGATTCCTATTCTTAATGATCAAAGAGTCTAAAGGGAAGTTATACTATATGCTTTCCTCATAAAAACATCTAGTATTTATAAACTTTGAAACTGAACCTACATATGACTGGCCATTTTGAATATCTACACTTAGTGCCTGAAAAATATCCTCTAACCCACAGCAAAGTTATTTCTATAAACATCCGCCAAGGTTGAGGAGATAAAAACAGTTGGAGTGACAGAGAATACTCTTTTACTTTTTCTAGAGCCTGGATAAAGGCTGTTCTTGGTCTAAAATTAGGTGGGAATTCAAGAGTCCTTCTAAATAAGTGTTTATTCCCTAGTTTACAAAAAGGATTTGTGGCTTGGAAGCATTATGGGTCCTTGCTAACTAATCCTCTCCCTCCAGCCTCTAAAATGCTAGAAGGGCTTAGAGGAAAATAGGAACATTACATAAATTCTTGCCTCTATCCTCATTACAGAGGAGAGCAGGGAGAGTACTCTTAATTGAAGGCTTTTTTGAAGTTGGTCTTTGTTAACACCAATTAGCAGTTTTAACAACCTTTGCCTAAAATTCAGTCTCTTAACTTATGCAGGTTATAAGCATAATGAGTTGGTAACTTAATTTAAATTCAGACTTTACCTTGCGATTCAACATTCCCCACATAAGGGTGTCTAGAGTCCCATTTGCAATAAGGTAGTGAATATTCACAGAACTGCACTGTCCAATTCGGTGAGCACGGTCTTCTGCTTGTTTTATATGTCCCGGGTCCCAATACAACTCAGCAAATACAACATGAGTTGCAGCATTAAATGTCAAACCCTAAGCAAAATTAAGTGAAGAAATTGAGATGCAGGTGAACTGAGAATATAACATAAAGCCATATATAATAAATTATTTCTGAACATTAATGGACAAGAAAATGTTGAAGGACTCAGAAACAAAATGAGTCTTTCATTTTAATCCAAATTAAGAAAATGTAATTTATGGAAGGCAAATGAAGACTGCTTACTATAAAATAACCAGGTGACCTATAGATAACAAATTTAAAAGTTACTTATTTCAATATTTCAAAGGTCAGTTTGAAGGATACACACACACACACACACACACACACACACACACACACAATAACTTTATGCTCTGATGAAGACTGGATTCACATTACCATGGGAAAATCTAATAAAATACATTATTAATGAGGATATAATTTCTAACACAGGTATCCATAGCAACTAGGAAGAGAACAATGATATCCTCTATTCATTTATCATACTGCTATTCTATAAAGCAAGAAAATCATGTCTCCAGTCATATTCTTCCTACGAAATTTTTTTTAAAAAAGGAAAATACAGGAAGGAATGAAATTAAGTAGGCAAGCAGGCAGGGAGAGGAGGAAGAAACATCCATTTATTTGTTTAATTGTTCCTCTTGCTTGTCCACCCTAACACTGATCCCATGTCATGAACTATGGTCTTTGAGATGCATGTGGACTGTACCATGCTGAGGACTTATCCACTAAAACACCAGGACATACCAGAATTTCTCATGTTACACACCAAAGACCCCGAGACCCTGAAGCTTACTGTCTTTTATCCTGCTCTCTATCACAGAATTGTATTCTTGTGCAAATGTAAACTTTGTTAGTCTGAAATGATATAACATCAAACGTATTAAGTCATATTTCATAATAAATAAATGAAATAATGCAAAGTTAAATGTGTACAAAGATACATTATTTTGAAAATGGTATGTTGAGTGAAATATGAACCATGCTTAGCTATTGCCACATACTAGCAAATGGTCAACAGAAATTTTGAGGTAGTATCATCTAATTTAAGCTGTTTTATGCATCCCTGGCATTTTTATGTATGAATGATTTTTTTTGGGGGGAGACTGTTTATTGTTATTTTGAGATGTTATTTTAACCTAAAATATTTTGATACTGCATAACATCATACTAGCATTCACTAAATGATGCCGCTAGTCCTCAAGCTGAAAAATTCAGGGGTGATCAATTATTTCTGAAGAGAAGCAAGAAGTAATTACAACAGGACAGAGCCAAACAATTCCCATGTTAAATCATGATTTTGCTTAGGACAAGACACACCACAAGCTATTAGAGATAATGCTACAAAATAAGAAACAGTATTTAAAGAGGGCACCTTGAAGCATGTAAAAGCACCACATGACTGTATAAGAATAAAGGGAAACTATGTTGTCAAGATCATTGTCACTCTAAGGTGCTACTAAACTACAATGGAAGACTGACAAGCTTCAAGACAAAGCCCTTTCTACTTTCCTTTAAACCCATGAAAATACCAGTCTTAAAGTATATGAGTTTCGGATTATCCAAGGTCTTCAGGTCTGCAGGAATATAATCTTGAATAAAAGGTGAATGTACAGGACATCTTATATTCCTTTTTTTTTTTTTTTCTTTAAGAGAGGAAGAAGCATTTTAAGGAAGAAAAGAGGAAAAGGCACTTTTTTTTTTAAAGTTGTTCACACTGGTTGTTTTCCCCCCACAATGGACTTAAACTCAGGGGTATGTGTCCTGCAACCTTCAGAAGCAAGTGACGTAACCACTGCTCCACCAGGGGACCCTGGAAGATGCACTTTTAATTATCTGCTTATTTATTTCAATTGTTCCTCCAGTCCTGGGTCCCAAACCTTGGGTTTTTCATGGTCCACACTCCCACATGTGCATTCTTAATTTCAAAAAAACTTTTATTAGGTCACTCCCCGCCTCTCGTTCTTGCCTTCCTCCTATGTTTCTTCTGCCATGCTGAGACACTTTTGAGAAACTCTTATGAAACACAACCAAGTAAGATAAGTACTGTAAGAAAGGGCTGAGGAAATTCTATGCAAATTCAAAGGAAAGAAAAAATTTCATAGGAAAATATTACAATAAATTGAACTTTACTCTTCTAGAAAAATTCTTTCCTTAAAAGTTTCGGAAGGTAAGTATCAAAGGTGTTTAGATCTCTTTCCAATATACTTTCTAGCAGTCTCCAACATAGAATGAATATTTATTACACCAGATGTTCAACACAGAGTTATAATTATGGTTAACGGCCTTTTCATTATCTCAATGACATTTCATTATCAAGTTTAGACCTAAAGTTTCTTACCTGACCAGCAGCTTGAATGCTTAGGATAGCCACACGAGTATCAGGATCTTTTTGAAACTGATTAACCAGATGTATTCTTTCTGAAGATGGAACACTTCCATCTATCCGAATGTAACGAGCCTTAACATCAACAAGGGACATAGTAAAATCAGGACAAGCTCCTATGAACTCATCTCATTTAATATGTTTTAGAGTTTATTCTAATGTTCACATAACAAAATAGAATTGAGTTATGATAATAGGCTGGTAAATGTTATACAAGAAAAATCTTAATCAAATTTCTTAATAGTTCCTCATAAAAATTTTACAATTTTTAATCTTTTTTATTTATTTTTTTTAAGGAAAGGTACAGGCAGGGATGAAGGTGAGTAAGTAGGCCAGCAGAAGGGGCACTCTATTTTTTATTTAGTTGTTCATCTTGGCTTTTCCCCCCAGCCCCAGGATGCAAACTGGGATCTCTGGGGTGTATGTGGACTGCACTGGCTGGAGGCAACTGAGCAAACTGCTACTCCACCAGGACGTGCCACAATTTTTAATCTTTTCAGCTACTTGAGGGTAATATTTATGTCTCATTCATCTTAACATCATCAAAGCAAAGGATAATGCCTCATATATAACAGGAGTGCCATGTATGATTAATGAATTAATGTTAAATATTAATGCTAATGTTTTCAGTAAAATTTTATATAAATCTATATGCAAATTTTTCCACTTAATTTAAATTTTTTTCTTTTTATCCTTGGTCCCAAGTCTTGAACCCAGGTCCTTGGGCTTTATATGGCTGGCATCTTAGCTACTTTAGTGGTCTGAGCCACAAGGGTTACCATATGCAGACTTAAAAGATGGATTAGATTAACTTTAAAGTTACAGGACCACTAATTAATCCCAAAGTAAAAATAGAGCCAGAAATAAAAAAAAAGATTCTATCCATGTAATTGGAATTAATGAAGAGTGGCTCGTTTATTTTTGAAATATCCTGAACTCTACCTGGGAAAAATATTTTCAATGTACCACTTGAATTATTATTTTTCACATTATTAAATTTGAAAGAAATATGTGGTATTATTGATGTTGGACACTAACACATCAGATAAAGTTTTTAAAAAATAGGGGCACACATTAATTGCTAAATTGAATAGTGCTGTCTTTAAAAATGATATGAGTAGAAAAAAAAGAAGCAACCAGTACATTTTAGGATAGCTAAAAATAGAACTTACCAGTCAACTTCATAGAAACAAGAATAAGTCCTGAATTTTCAGTAGTCCCATTTACATATGAATTTTTTACTAAAAACATTGCTTTAAATCATTAAGACATTTGAATATTCATTTTTATAAAATAATATGCATCTTAATCATTAAATAGAATGTCCTTTATTAACTTTCTATGTCTTTACAATGCAGATATGAATTGACCAGTGACCCATTTAATCTCCAATAAAGGACATTATAAAACCTTCTTAGGGTCTTTTAGAAAACACATTGTCAGGCTAGGGAGAGTTTGGGAGAAATTCACCTCCAACTCCATTGCTACTTACATTTTTAATTTGTAGGGACACTAAATGGTATTCTAAACATATCAGTAAAATAGAAGTGGAAAAAAGAGCCAGATAAATACTTGGAGTATAGTTTGTCAGAGTACGTACTGGCATCCCTAATCCCTAATCCTTCTGTTGTTCCAGGGCCAACTGTATATGCTTAATTAATAAGGAAGCACCTTTTAATGCCCAGTAATTTATTATGTTATCATCAATCTTTCTATGAAGGAAACACTAGAATTACTTTATTAGTAAAGTTAACAAAAATATTAGTTCATTGAAAACTGTATACAAAATTGTAAAAAAACCATAGCTTTTATTCCTCCATTAAAATTATCTACCTACAGCGGCAAATGGTACTAATGCTACATATATATTGATTGAATTCACATAATTTGTCAAGAAATTTCTTCTGGTTGCTTCTGAACATTACTAGAACCTCTCAGCACACAAAGAGAGATGACAGCTTAAATTCTGAGAAACAGTAGATGACGTCACTGATAGAACCGCTGAGGGACAAGGTGGACCTAAGAAAATGCAGTGAGGTCACCCTGTTTGGTGGAATTTACCTGGGCCATATGTTTCAAATGTATGCACATTAAATCTTAACACTATAATTGTATTCTATAGAACTGCTGCTTGGAAGTTTAAATGATCTGACTGCAGCTGGGCACTCAAATCAACTGAACATTCTTCCTTTCTCCTTGACATTACCATGTTTTACGACTGCCTTGTGGGTAAACAACATTTTTAATTTTTAACTGCCTATACCAATCTCAATTTGATAGTATATCATCAACATAATAGCAATATAATTTATAATTAAAATATGGTAATTTTTGTATTCTCATCTAAAGAAAGGAAAACCTCAACTCTAAGACTATAATAATGTTTAATATTAAAAATCTGCATACTAAAAAGTATTTTATAGAAAAATGGTAACATACCTTGTTTTCTATGACTGCTTCTGTACAAGCTTGGAGAATGCTTAAATGGTGAGCAAACACCAGAAATTTAAGTGACTCATTCTGAAGCATCATCTTAATATAATCCTTTACAGCACCTGCCTATATATTAAGATAAAACTTAATGTCATACAAATGTTATTAAAATAATGTTACTTTCTTTTAATAAAGCAAAACAAATTCTCAAAAATCAGTAAGGTTATATAAACTTTTAAACTGTTTTGCTCCCTAGGTCAGCTAAGGAAGTAGAAACTCATATATAAGTGACATATGGAAGAAGGAGGACAAGAAAGGATAAAACCTAAGTAAAACAAGGAAAATGGAACCTGAAGGGATTTAACTTGTCTCAGGGATGGAGAAGTTCTCAAAAGAGACTAGAGTGATGGGATTAAGAACACAGAAGAGAGCTCTGAAAGAATAGGGGGAGATACCCAAAAATAGTAAGAAAGAAAGGAGAAAATCAAGAAAGTTAAGATTAAACAGAGCTTTTTAGTTACTTATTTGAGGCCAAGTTACCTAATTAAGAGTGAGAAATCAACATGGGATGAATTAAATAGGAATTAAATTTACAGATAGCAAGAATTAAACCTAAAACATAAATACAGTCTCTTAACTGTTAAAACTATTTAGAAATTCTGGAAAAAGACAGCAGGACAAACGCTTTTAACCACTGATCCCTTTCAACAATAGATATGAACTAATAGCCAAGTATATAAGGTGAAAGAGAATTGGAGAAAGATAAATAGCAACAAAACTTTGGAAGCTCAAAAGTAGACTAGTAGTTGATTAGCCAATTTGACAATTTCTAAGTTGACTGTATGGAAAGTTGATAAGCACCTGGTTTATAACGTAGTAAACTAAAAAATGCTCAGGAAATAGTGCTTCTGGAAGTGAGGATGGGGGTGTGGCTAAGACAGAAGTATTGGATGAAAGAATACTTAAGTACTTGACCATGTACAACACTGATCCATATCTTTTCTCTATCCATTCTACACAACAAGTTGACTTTCCAAGTCCATTTTGGCAGAACTTCATTTTCTGGAGAGCGTAAAATAGAAGGTATCTAGATTGGAGGGATTCCATACTGTTAATAGTATATCCTAAAGAAATTGTGGAGATTAAATGAAACTCACAAAATAAATGCTGAGATCAGCCTTTCTCCCTTAGCCTTCTTACCCCCATATGTTGGAGAGTAGATTTTAAATAAAAATTCTTTTCTGGAGAATTTGAAAAGCCAAAGAGAAAAGACTAAAGATAGTGATATGGGGGGGGGGGGTTTTTCCACAATAAGATATCCCAGTCAGATCACCCTTTTGAAGGTTATAATCTATAAGCCACATCCATGTCTAAGTTCCACTCAATATTTAGACGCTTACTTAGAAAGATAAGCAAACAACCAAGGATCACCACACATTTACAAAAAAACAATCTATACAACACATCAACAATGCAGAGAGAAGGAAACTAGAAGAGATTAAATTAAAAAAAAAAAAAAAAACAAGAACAGCATGCTACAGAAAAGGAACAGTGTGTTGGTAGTAATCTTGGGAATTTAAACTATATTAAAAGAATTAAATATTCACTGGCTATTAACCTGAGGAAATATACCAAAAAGTAGATGGAAAAGAATAAATATAAAAATAAAAGAAAACTAGGCCACAAGAGTAATCTATTTGAGAAAGTTTGAGAATAGAGTGGAAAGTAAGTTATCAAAGGACATCAGGACAGGAGTTTCCAAAATGGAAAACAGAAAATGCCCACTCAGGATCCTTCACAATGGATGAAAATAGACCTAGAACAAGGTGCATCTTAGA
The DNA here is from genome assembly GCA_004363575.1 of Solenodon paradoxus. NCBI lineage: Eukaryota > Metazoa > Chordata > Mammalia > Eulipotyphla > Solenodontidae > Solenodon > Solenodon paradoxus. The sequence continues at coordinate 117,691 of RJWH01000801.1, read as the reverse complement.
ACACTGAGGACAAAGAAACAATTCTATAAATTTCCAGAGAAGGGAAGAAAAGACTTCACAGAATTACAATGGAACAACAATTTGAAATGCCTTAGATTTCCCAATAACAATACTAGAAATTATGAGAGAAAAGGATTTTTAATTAAGAATTAATGGCCAGCCAAATATAGAAAAGTAATATAAATACTTTTTCAAATATGTAGGGATTCGAAAAATAGGTAACAGCTGAAATTACAAAGTAAGCAGTAATATAAACCAAGAAGCAATATAAACAGGTTGCTGAGGGTTCCGAAGTAAATACTTATCAACTTAAAGAATAGAGAGTAATTGCCTCTGGGGAATAAGATTAAGGGACTTTCATATTTTGAAATGGCTGTTTTTCCTCATCAAACTATGATCATATGCAGCTTTAGGAATAATAAAAATATTTACATGAACATTTAAAAATGTAAAGATACCTACTTAAAATGAATACATATGACTATTAAATCATAAGACTGATTCTCCAAGCTATATTTTGTAAGTCTAAATTTTCTAAACAATAGGAACTCATTATACAACGAGACTGGAAGCTGTTAAGGACTTTAGCCTTGGATTTCTGTGCCTCAGAAAGTGGAAATTAAGCCCTCTCAAAATAAGGAGCTATAAATTCCGGGTATGTTTCCATGGTAACTGAATCACTTTAATAAACTGCATGTTTGCCTAAAGAGCTATATTTACTGCGAAGCCTTTCAAAAAGTACATGTCAAGTTGGAGTGTTTTAAAGGTACATTATTTACCATCCACTGCAGACTTACGATGATACAATCACTGTACCCCAGTTACAGAAACATTCCTGCCTCTTCACAGCAAGCTATTTCAGTCAGTCTCCTCCACCGATGTCACTCTCTGCTCATTACAACCAGAAACTGCTGATGCTCAAGCCCTCTGCTCCCCACTCCTTCCAATCAGTTTCAGAAAGGCCTATAGTTACTATTTATATTACAAAGTTCAATTATATAACAGGATAAACAGTCTCTTGAGACTAACCTAGTAACTTAACCATCATTGCTTCCTAGGAGAAAATGAGTTTGGAGGACTAAAATATCTATGTAACAAATGAACTTCAGGATTGTCTTAAGTTCTTACATTGGAGATTGCATGGGTTTGCACTTTAAAATGTACTAAACATACATCGGAACTATTCTGATTTTTATTATAATTAAAACTGTTACTGCATTGTGATATTTTAAGCTATCCGAGTAGACATTTTGCTTTCAAACTGTCTTACGTGCATGTTTTGTGGAATGGCAGGTTCAGTAACAACCAGCATTTTCGTTATGCTGGTTCAGGTTTTGTTGAAGTTACAGAAAATGCACATGTATTCACAATTATATTTTATTTTACTAAAATTTGCCTTAATAATGCATCTGTTAGTTAAAGTTCTAATGCAAGTAATTAATGAAGACTACATACTACATCTCATTTAAAGAAATGTGGACATGAGAATATGTTTTACAATTTATTTTCTTTCAGTGAATAGATACAAATCATATTTTTTGAAGAAAAAGTAGTTAAAGAAAAATCCATACTGCATTAAAGACCTGATAAAAGTGACGAGATTTTAAATTCAGTTAAAAATTTGATTTCTATTGAAGTAACATTATAACCAATGCTATGTAAGTTTCAGGTGTATCATCTTACATTTCAACATCTGTATATACCACATGATAATCATCACAGAAAGTCTAGTTTCCAGCTACCACCATACAGCAGTAAAATTCTCAAATTTTAAGCAAATGATAAGGAGAAAGGAGAATGGGAAGACAAAAAAACAAAACAAAAAACACATCAAACTTGAGGTGTGACAAAGACTTGACCTTAACTCTAATTAGGTTTCTCCGAGTCTTCTTGACTCCCTCTTGATTGTCCAAGTTAGCCCTGTCCTTGTCAGGCTCGCATAGCCCAATCTTATTAAGAATCCTTCTAAGTCAGTTTATTGACACTGTCCTGATCTTTAATATTTTTCATCTCCTACTTTTGATGTATAAGTCCTTGGCCTTCCCTTTGCAAAATCCTGTTAAAGTCAGTTTAAGCAAGAAATCTCTTATCTGTAGTATCTCCTCTTAGTAATTTCCCAGCCATGGACCTTTCTCACCCTGTTCAATACAAGGTGTCTTTGTATTCAGAGTTGAATGATCTCTCTCCTCAATTATAATACAGTTGATTCCTATTGCAATGATTTTGAATAAAGTCTTCCTTACCATTTTAATAAGTGATAGAATTTTTTCTTTAATAGTTAGTTATAACTTCCAGCTTAGGGAGTGTGAGCACAAAAGAAGCTTTTCCTTAAATTGTGAAGTGCCCAGATCCCAGACCAAATGGCAGTTTTATTTACATATCTGGAGGCAGCCTGCTTCAAAGAAAGCTCATCAAAGCCTTCTTAATCAACACGTGTTGAACTGTGATTGCTCTAAAAAAGCTTAGCACTTCTATTCCCCCAACAAATGATTCTGACTAATAAGGTATGTGGGAAGTCTACAGGGGACTTCAAAAATCTTGACTTACAGAGGGGCTCATAGGAAAGCCTTTTCTTGCTTTGGACGTTATGAGCTGTACTTGATATCAAGAATAGTAGCAGTCATATTGGGGCTACTATAGGAATCAGGAGTCATTGAGAACAAGTGGTAAACTAGGGATAGCTGCAATAGAAAGACAAAGAATCTGGGTACTTTTAAAAAATAAACAACACAAACAAAACTCCCAGCTTTATTGAAATATAATCCCTACACTATAAAGTTCAGCTTACAATTGAATGGCTTTTAGTGTAATCACAGAATTAGGCATCTGTCACCACAATCGATTTTAGGACATTTTCATTACCCTAAAAAGAAACCTTTCAGCTCTTGGTCACCACCCCCTAGTTTCTGCATCACTCTAAACTCTAGGCAAACACTAATCCACTTTCTGTTTTATGGATTAGATCATTTTAGACATTTCCTATAAATGGAATAATAATGTTTTTTGTGAGTAGCTTCTTTAGTTGCTTACTTTTTCAATCTATGTTGTAGCATATATTATTTCATTTTTTTCAAATAATATTCCATTGTATTTGGTTTTTTTTTTAAATTTGTTCATCCGTTGGTTAATATCCTCTCTGCTTCTCTTGTTTTTATTAACCTTTACTGTTTCTTATTAATTAATTTTGTGATAGTTGCTTTGCCTTTATCCTTTAAAATGATTTTAAATGAGGAGTACCGAAAGTACCAATGTAAAAGAGAATTGCTTATTCACCCCGTGCCCTGGCCTGTCCTGCAGACCACCACAAAAGAAAGAATGGGAATTGTCTTCCACTAACCCTTCCTCCTTGCCCACAGTTCTTAATTTAGAAAACTGCTAATCAAACTGAAAAAATATTTTCAAATATGACAGTAAAAATTCTCCACTATGATAGAAGATGACCTCCAGGGGCAGTAGTATCGCATTATTATAGCATTTTGGACATTTTCACAAAGCTTCATGCCAGAATTCTTACATCGAAGACAATAGTTTCACTTTAAATGTGTATGGTGAAACACTGGAAGCATTTTCTTACCTCTAGGCATGTTTAATTTCATTCTGAATGTATCTGTAAATAGAAACCTAACACTTCTAATACATACAATCTTTTGACACTGACCGAGTTCTACAATTAGTTGATTTTTCACTGAGAAGTAGATGGGCTACAATACCCAGATCCCAATTTAATACCTTAACCAACACAATATTACAAAGGAGTCCAGGATCCTAAATGGTCCCATAAAATAAATCTTGTTCTTGAAACAAGATATAGCAAAGCAATTTTTCTATCTAATCATTATATTTGACTTATCTACCTATTGATTTATCTAGCAAGGATGGCTACAGAGAACATTTCCATGAATGGAAATTTAGACAAAATTCAGCTCAAATTTAGAAAAAATTAGAAAGCAAAGCCAATGGTTTTATGAGTTTTAAAACACTGTTTTCCTAAAAGTAGATTTTATTTAAGTTTGATCATAAATGTCATTCATCAAAATAGCTAATCTAATTTAAAACTAAACCAACAATATTCTCTATTTCTTTTTAAACAACATCTAATACCAAAAAGGTAAATGACTTTGTACTACTGAAGTATATGTATGAATAAACTGAATGCAGGTATTAAAAATTATAACATGTGAGGCCCTGGTGGAGTAAGTGTTGGGGCAGTCCACAGACTTCCTGAGGTTCTGGCTTTATGACCTGGGGCCGGCCAAGATATACAACTGAATAAAATGAATAATGAATGAATAATGCATAAAAATGATTCTTCCTCCTCTCTCTTCCTTTCTGCCTGCCTCTGTTAACCTTCATTCTTGCCTGTACCTTTCCTTAAAAAAAAAATTATAACACAAAAACCATAAAGACTGTTTAAGTGCTGTTCCTTCTTCATGCTGCTACAGGGATGCTGAAGAATCACTCACAGGAAGTACTTAATAACCCCATGGTTATTATCAAATAGTAAATTCATTCACCTATACTGGTGGAATGATGGCTCTGTGTGTATAGTCTGGAGTCAGACTATCTGGGTTCAAATCCTGCCATCACCACTTATAATCTGAGTCCTGGAGCAAGTCACTTAAACTCTGTGCTTTAGTTTCTCCATCTATAAAAAGAGTTAAAAATCACCTAGCTCCACAGCATGGTGGTGAGTTAGTGTGTAAAATATTCTTAGAATAGTCCTTGGCATATGGTCAACATCTAACTTTTTAATACTATAGTTCTCTAGTAACTTGCAAAATCAAGTTTAACCTTTACCACTTTCTTTGAAATTAGAGCCTATTCCTCATGTTTGTCAGACTTCCAGTGGCCCAGAGAAAAAATGCATCAGCTGAGAAATTCATCGTCTTTTCTTAGTTTTACTCATTCCTTTCCTTTTGTAAAAAGAGGTATTTCTTCTCTTCTCTAAGAGAATTCCATGCCCTAGTGATTCTATACTTAACCATTCTTGCCCCGTCAAAAATCTTAAATCACATCCCTTCACAAGTGGATATTTTTGTATCGATAATAAAGCCTTCCTTCATTCCACATGACCACAGAGGTAACAGACTCTCTCTTTCCTCCTCTATAATATTATTGTTTATATGCACCTTATTATTACTGACCTTCTCCTTACTAAGGAACAGGAGACAAACTGTACCTGGCCAGAGTCAGAGACCCTTTCCTAAACAAAAGAACTGACACAGAAAAAGACATGGTTCAGTCCCTACTCAACAGGGAATACTGCAGAGACCTCATTATACCTCACTGCATGTTATAAATAAGATTCTACCTGTGTAAAGCTGCTGAGGCAACACAGCTAAGAGGAAACATGCTTTGTACATTACAGGAATGGATTTACATTTTTTTTCTTCTGGAAAGTTTTTAAGACACTAAAGAATACTGCCATCCCCAAAGTATCTGGAATATTTAAATTACTGGTGCATTTAATAATTTTCATAGAGAAATAACTTACTTTTAATATGGTTTTCTCTAAAAAGTGATATACCAGAAAATAACTGAGATAGCAAATAATACAAACCAATTATGTTTTTTTTCTGAATCTATTAAGTCGATCCTCAATTTAAACAATCTGTTCATTTTCACCAGTTTTTTCAATAAATATTAAAAAGCAATACAAGTGATTATAAAGAAGGAAACTCATTCTAATTGCAAGATCCTTCAGTAATGGACTTTTTACCTTTAATTATTTTATAATCATTTTCTTTGTTTAGTGATTATCATTATTAGCTACTTGTCATCATCATTATTAAATTTCTTTTCATTAATAAATATCTGAAAAAGAACTCTCAATAATTTAATAGCCAAACTAAGGATATAATAAAAAACATACATAAAACACATACAGCTTCTATCCTCCTAAAAAGCACAAGTACTTGATCTCAAAAGGCTGACCAGCATAAATATTTATACAGCATATGAATGACATGTCAACACCATAATTGTAGAGTATAGCACTGCATAGATTAAAGATTAGCAAACCAAAATGAACTAATATGCTGAAATGACCTAATTAAAAAGCTGGTCCTATATATCCCATCTACCTATATGAATAACACTGTAATGTTTGAGAAAGAGCAGTAAACAAATTAAAGCAGAGAAATAAACTTATGGATATCAATAAACTAGAACAGACGGAGACCCATTTATCTGGCAGTCTTTAGGCATAACTTTGTCTAGAATAAAGGAAGATGACAGATGACTCTCAGAGGTCATTTCTAGTCCACTGCCCTCCAATCACAATTAATGAACAGTGTTAAATAGTCATAATAATGGATATGGGAAGTATTTGCTTCCTCAGAAGACATAAGAATAAAAATTTATGCTTTACACATTAATTTATCTCTTATGGAGTTATAGACAGCCTTTTAAAAATTCAATACCTTGAATAGTGAAGTTTATTTTTCTTTAGGCAGTAATTAAGTGTATTGTCCCTAAAACACAATATCTTATAGGTAAATATATACTTACACAAATGCATTTACTTGGAAATTTATTTTCTTTAAGTTTTTCTCCTTACTCTTATCAAAGATTAGTTAGCATTAATTGTTTAATTCCTCAACAGAATTATTCAAATGATACACTTTTTAAAAAGTATTTCCAATATGATGTTGCAGAGAGGGTGGGCCCCACAAATTCCTCTCTTGGATTCACGAGAAACATGGAGTAAGATCCCAAGACCTTGGAAGTAACAATTCAGTACTGACAATGTTTAGCCATCCTGATCGAAATTTGGCTCCTTAAATACATCACTTCTGGTTAATCTTTATGAGTTTGCACAAACTATTCTTCTATCTGAAACACACTCCATTGGCCCTAGCCCCTTCCTATTTCACTCTCATACTCTTTGTTGGCTAAATCTCACTTGCTTATTTCTTTCAATGTCTCTCTTGAACCCCCAAGTATGGGTCTTTTCCCATGTGCTTCTACAGCATCTTATTATTAAAGCACTAAATATACTCTTCTGTAGTTGGAGCACTTATTTCATTGTCTTCCCCAACAGATTGTATGTTCTTTAGATGTAAACACTGTATCTTGTTAACTGGGCCTCTGTAGCACCAAGCACATCTTTGCCATATGGGAGGCACTCAATAAGTAGTTGTTTAATTAGTCAGGAAAACAGCCAAAGAAAGGAAGCTTCAACACTGGTATGCACACAAAATAGTAGCCAATTTATACTGTGCTAGTTCAAAAATTCATTGGCAAATTGGCATGGAAGAACTCTGAAATCCATTTCTGCATAGAAACTATATTAAATAAAGTTTATAAGTAGTTAACTCCCTCAAAACCTATTTCATTCATAATGTAGGTAAACTATATTATTCACAGTTACTAAAGATACTACTGGATATGTATGATATTTCTTGGGAAAATACAGTAAGAATTCCAATTTGGTAATGCCATGAAATAATTATTTCTGGCTGCAGCCCAGGAATAAAAATACAGTTCCAATTTACAAAGGGAGTTGAAAACAGAGGTTCTAAATGAGGTAATAAAAAACGTCTAAAAAATAGAGAACTAGGAGAATGGAGATTGGTCTTCTGCTGTCATAAATCTTTGGGAACATGCTCCAATCTCACGATAACTGGCTTTTTATCTCCTTTCTTTTCTTTCAAGAATCCTAGGAATTAGGCACCGACTTTCTAAAGACTATGAACACTTCTGACTTTCAAGAGTTTCTTAGCACAGGCAAAAAAATACCTAAAAGGTTCTGATATATATTTTTTCCTTTAAGCAAACATTCTGTGCTCAGTATTAAGAACAAAGAAAACTAGGAAGCAAGTAAACAAAGAACAAAAGATAGCTATTGGCGTGTCCTGGTGGCCTAGTGGTTTAGTTCAATGAGATGCAGTCCACATAAATCCCAAAGTCCCTGGTTCAAAACCTCAGTCAGGTGAAACAACCAAAATGGACAACTAAATAAAATAAAATGTAAACTGTTTCTTCCTCCTCTCTCTTCCTGCCTACCTGCTTGCCTTCATTCCTGTTTGTATCTTTCCTTAAAAAAAGAGTTATTAACGCTAGGAAAAACAACAGCTGTCAAAGAAAAGAAATGCAATTATAGCTCAACTGTGAAATGTTTGAGTCATTATACTGTAAACAATTAACACTGATCAAACTAAAACCTATGATCAAATAAAAAATTATGATATGGGAAATGGAGCAGGGAAATAGCTTGCAAATATTTTCTTCTAATCTGTATCCTGCATTTTCATTTTTAAGTGTTTTTCATACATCCCTTTTTTTTTTAACACCATGAGTTTTAAAGATTTAGTCCCATATTTACCTTTAAAGTTTGTGCTTTATGTATACTACCTAAATAAATTTTCCTACGCAGTTTGAGGTTTTATGGTACTAAAATAATTATAATTTTAGCTTTTATATTTAGATCTATTAACCATTTCAAATTTATGTTTATATATGCTGCAAAAGAATAGTCATGGGTCATTTTCTTTCCTTATGGATGTCCAATTCTCCTATCACCATTTGTTGAAAAGACTATCATTTCCCTAGTGAGTTATCTCATTTCTGTTCTTAAGATCAATTGACAATCTATATAAGGGTCTATTTCCAGACTGTCTTTTCTGGTTAATTAATAAAAATGCCTGTCTTTATGCCAAAACCACAAAGTCTTGATTACTATAACTTTACAGTATTCATAACATGTAGTATCAGTCTTGCCACTCTGTTCAAAATTGCTTTGCTTTATAAGTCCTTTGCATTGCCACAAATTTTACAGATAATTTCTACAAAAAAAGACTATAGGGATTTTGATTAGCATTGTAATGAATATATAAATTAAAGAGAACTACCATCTTAATAATATTGAGTCTTCTGATTCATAAACATGATCAATTTTATCATTTATTAGAGTTTACTTTCTCCAAACAATGTTTTATAGTTTTCAGTGCATATATTTTGGCGAATTTATTCCAAAGTAATTCATGTTGATTGATGGCTATTGTAAATTGTACTTTAAAAATTTCAATTTCCAATTGTTCATTGCTAGCATATAGAAACACAAATGATTTTTCTAAGTTGAACATAAGTTTTGCAACCTTGGTAAATTCACTTAGTTCTAGCTCAAAGTGAGTGCTCTCTTCTTGGATTTTCTGCATAATCATATTGTCTGTGAATGTAGCCAATTAACTTATTTCAATTCAAAATGCATGCTGTTTATTTATTTTTCTAACTTTACTGTACAGTTCTAAGAACAATATTGAACTGATCAAAGTTGAACCAAATTAATGAGAGCAGACTCTAGTGTCTTGTTCGTGATCTCAGGGGAATATAATTTAGTCTATGACCTTTAAAATGATGTTAATTCTAAGGATTTCACAAATGCCTTTTGGGGGGATAAGGAAACCCCTTTCTATTCCTAAAGCTCTCCCTAGAATATTTTAATCTTAGATAGTTTTTTATTTCTAGAATTTCCATTTCGCTCTCATTATAGTTTTCACATTTTTTCCTATTTTCATGGATAGTGTTCTTTTTTTTTACTAGATCTTTTTAACATATCACTGACAGCCTTTTAAAAGTTTTTGTCTTCTAGTTCCAAAATCTGTGTCATTTCTCCACCTGCCTTTATTTTGTTACATTTCTTGACATTAGGCTACTTTTTTTTTTCAATTTATACCAAATGCTAGAAATTATATAGAGAAAGCCAGAACAGATTGAGACAAATTATATGCCCAGAAATAGGCATGCTTTCTTTTTCTGTCAGGGTGACAATACAGAAGGAACTGAGATGATCTAGTAAGTATTGAGTTATCTTGTTACATTTACTTCAGTGCACCACAAATCCCTAATTACACCAGCAATGGGATGATTCTACCTTGTGATGTCGTGTGCCAAGTTTTCTAAGTGTTCCAGCTGCGCTCTCAGCTTTCAGTTCTTTTATGACTGCACTACAGAGTGGGTGCTTCTCTCCCCTAGTGGTAGATTGATCTTGATGGTTTCTCAGTGTAAAGATCATGGTGAAGGGCAGGGGAACTCTTGGGTCTCCTGGCACCAACTTAGTATCTAAGGCAGGCCCATTGCTCTAACTGACTCCTGTGGGTGGGACTTTGCTGATGCTTCTGCCTTTCTGCCCAGTGACAAAAAAATTTTGTCTTGTAACTATGGGCAAACCTGTGTAGTAAAGAGGTTCCTGTCACTCCTCCAGCAGCAATAGATTCCTGTTTTATATTAGTACAAGGTCCTGATCCAGTAGTTTCCTGCTAAACACCCAGGAGAGTCAGTTTTTGCTATATAGCCAGCTCTCAGTAGCAGCTGATCTTGAACTGGGTTATGGAGGTTTGGGTAGGAGGATTTTTCCTCTCCCACAGTGGCTTAAAGTTTCTCTCTAAAAAAAGGATTGTGAGCACACTCTGATGGAGTAGCGTTAGGTCAATCAGCTCTGGAGTGCAGGCCACATAACTCTAGGTTTGAGTCCTGGGTCTTGGGGGAAGCAACCAGTGTGAACAACAAATTGAAATAAAATAAAATAAAATGCTGCCTCCTCATCTCTCTTCCTGTCTGCATGCCTACTTGCCTACATTCATGTCTGTACCTTTCCTAAACAAAACAACAAAAGGATCTTGGAAGTGGATATAGTCTAGTGTGCTCTCTGATCTAATTGGCCAGTGAAGGCTAATGGAAAAAAAGCTTGTGAGTGTGTTGACTCTCTGTGACAGCAACCCTTGCTATTTTAAAGTGTCATAATAGCTCATGCTCAACTCTGTAATTTTGTTCAAAGTTTAGCTGTTTTCTTCTTATCCACTTTTTTGGTTACATACATTTTTCCTAACTCTTCTCTGTCAGTGTAAACAATTTTAAATCATTTCATTTCTCCTCTCAGCAAACTGAGAAAAGGAAATTTTCATGATCCAAAAAGGGCATCTATGAAAAATGTAGAGATAACATCATAATTAATGATGAAAGACTGAATGTTTTCTGAGATTGACAACAAGGTAAGAATGGTCAATCCTATTACTTCTAACTAAAATTGCACTTCTGCTCTTCAATGTGATAGGCAATAAGAATAAAAGGAATACAGATTACAGGGAAGAAATAATCGTGTTCTTATGTACAAGTAAAATGATTCTCTGTGTAAAAATCCCAAAGAATTTAGAGAACACCCATAAGAATTAGTAAGGGACTTCAGCAAGGACACAAGTAAAGGTTCACTATGAAAATTGATAATAATACTATATTTAGCAATGAAAAGTAGAAATTTAAATATAAACACTATTTATCAGAGCATAAAAATGCATGAAATAACTAGAAATAAATCTAACAAAATGTGTTCAAGAAAAACAGAAAACATGCTAAAAGAAATTAAGGACAATTAAAGGAGAGAGATACTGTTCACAGATCAGACGATTTTATTAAGATGCTAGCTCTCCCAAATTAATCTATAGAGTCAAAAACAATTCTAATAAAATTGTACATAATTAACAAGCTAATTCTAAAATTCACGTGGAAAAGCAAAGAATTTAAAATAGACCAAATAATTTTGAAGAATAATAAAGTAGGGCTGAGTGCTATGAGATTTTAAGATTTATAATGGTACAGTAATCAAGTCACAGTGGTATTCTATAAAGTTAGATGCATATACCCATGAACAGAGAGGTGCTAAACAGACCCACCTGCCTGATCCAACTGATTTTTTTTTGAAGGTGCCAAGTAACTCAATGAGAAAATAATAGTAGTACTAAGAAAGATTGCTAGAATAATTGAAAGTCCATATTAAAAAAAAAACCAAAAAACCAAAACCCCGACAAACCAAGACACAAAATAAAACTGAACCTCTACTCTTGCTTTGAACTACATATAAAAGTTCATTTAAAACAACTCAGAGACCTATGTATACAACTTCAAGATAAAGTACTTTTAGAAGAAAAACCTTGTAAAGCTGGATTAAGCAAAATTTCATTAAGACTGAAAAAGTACAAAACATAAAACAAAAAAATAAGCTAGTTTTCCAAATTAAAAATTTGTTCTTTGAAAGACATGTTAAGAAAATAAAGAGAAACCAAGCTGGTGGTGGTGAACATAGGAATGTCCACTTTAACAACTATTCACTGAAGCAACACCACAGAGGGAGCCCTACAGGGAAGCTGAAGCACCCAGCACCTCAGAGAACAACAAAGACCGCATAGGAAAGGCCAATCAAGGAAATCTACACATCAATGAGATTGACTGAAGCAGACAACCCACGGAGGCTTCCATGATTGCAGCCCAGGGGGCACTGAGAGAACACAAAGCTGCTCCAACTCATGCCTTAGGAAGGGGACAACAGTGACTTTGGTGGCACATACTCTTGGCTTGGATAAAGCCCAAAGAGGAGGGGTTGAAGTCAGGACCCAAGTCTCCACACTGCTTTAAAAGCCTGACAAGGAGATCAAAATAGAGAGCACTCTGGACCGTATTCCCCCTTACTCACTCACCAGAGTCCTGCTTTCCAAGTAAAGTATATACTTGGCATAGCAGAGTCTGTTAAGACTTAGACATGTGATCCAAGAGAGAAAGGTTGAAATCCCATCAAGCATCTTTTCAGATCACAGTGGTATAAACTAGAAATCAACCACAAAAGGAAAGGGGAAAAACATATCGTATGAAGAATGAAAAAACATGTTACTGAACAATTATTAGGTCAATGTGAAGATCAAAGGTAAAATATAAAAAAAACCTGGAATCAAATGAAAATGAAGACACACTTTTGCTATGAAGCAAAAGCAGAACTAAGAAGGAAGTCTAGCAATACAGTCCTACCTTAGGAAATAAAAGTCACAAATTAAAAAATCTTAAGCCTATACTCAGAGGAATTAGGAAGAGGATAAAAACCAAAAATTCAGTAGAAAGAACAAATTTAAAAAGGGTACTACAGAAGTACAATAGATCATAAGAGAATATGATCAACACCTACAAAGCAAAAAATTGGATAACCTCTACAGATACGGACAAATTCTTAGAAAAATGGAGTTTTCTAAGAATAAAGCAGTTAGAAATAGAAAATCTGAAAAGACAAATCATGAGTGAGGCAATTGAGATTGTAATGAAAAACATCCCAAAAAACAAAACCTGTGACTAGATGATTTCACCTGTGAACACCACCAAACTTTCAAAGAATATCAATACTTTCCAAACTTTTCCAAAAATATTGAAAAAAGCAAACTTATAAATACTTCAATGAATCCAAGAGTACCCTGATTTGAAAACCAGAGGACATCATACATACAAAAATTATGGACTAATATATCTTATGAATAGTGATGTAAAAATCCTCAACAGTACTAGCAACTAAATTTAATAACTCATTAAAACAACCATACACAACGATCAAGTAGTATTGTTTTCTAAAGATGTAAGGAAAGTTCAATCAGCAAAGCAATAAATGTGCTACACCACAGGAACAAAAGGAAGGGAAAAAACTATATGATTATCTTAACAGAAACAGAAAAAGCACTGGATAAGATTCAACACCTTTTTATGTTAAAAATGCTCTAAATATAGGTACAGATGGAATATACCTCAACATAATAAATGCAAACCCAAATCCAACACCACACTCAATGGGAAAAAAAATGAAAAATTTTCTTTTATAAATAGGAATAAGACAAAAATGACCACTCTTACTACAATTATTCAGTAAAGTGTTGGAAGTTCTAGCTAGTGCACTTAGACAAGTAAGAGTATAAACTGGAAAGGAAGAAACAAAACTATCACAATTTGCAGATGACACAATTACATATAGAGAGAACTCTATAAAGATTCCAATAAAAAAGCTATTTGAAATAAATGAATACAGTAAAGTAGCAGGATATAAAATTAATAAACAAAAACCTGTTGTATTTCTATATACAAATAATGAAATAGCAGAAAGAGAACTCAGGAAAACAATCCTTTTTACGATTACATCAAAAAGAATGAAATAACTTGGAATAAATTTAACCAAGAAGTGAAAGACCTGTACACAGTAAATTTTAAGATATTGTTAAAAGAAATAGAAGAAAATACTAAGAAATGGAGATTCCATCCTAATGAAGAATTAACATTGCTAAAATGGCCATAATACCCAAAGCAATATACAGATTTAATACAATCTCCATAAAAATTTCAACACCTTTCTTAGCAGAAATCCAATAAAAAAAGTCATGAAATTTATTTGGAATCATAAAAACCCCAAATAGCAAAAACAATCCTGATAAAAAAAAGAATAAAAATAGAGGAGTCACATTCCCTATAAAATCAAACTACAAGGAATAGTATCAAATCTGCATGGTAAAGGAATAAACAGATACATAGATCAATGTAACAAAATTGAGAGCCCAGAATTAAATCTGTGTATGTGTGTGTGTGTGTGTGTGTGTGTAAAAATAACTTACGACAACGAGCCAAGAGCATACAGGGAGACAAGGACAGTTTCTTAGTTTCATCAATAAATGGTGTTGGGGAAACTGGATAGTTGCATACAAAAGAATGAAGATAATTCAAAATGGATTATATACTAGATTTAAAACCTGGAACCACATAAAACTAAACACAGGTGACATACTCTGTGACGTTGGACTAATGGATTTTTGTCTTTGGGACTTAATCCCAATGACAAGGGAAACAAATAATAAACAAATAAATAAATGGGACTATATCAAACTAAAAGGCTTCTGCACAGTGAAAGAAATTACCAAAACTAAAAGACATCTTACTGAATTGGAGAAGATATTGGCACATAATACATCTGTGAAGGGGTTAATATAAATATTTGAAGAAGTCATAAAACTCAACAAGCAAACAAACCAATGGGGAAAAAATGGGCAGATCTAAATAGATACTTCCCCAAAGGAGACATAGACGGTCAACAGGTACATGAAAAGATGTTTCACATTTCTTGTTACTAGTGAAATGCAAATCAAAACCATAATGAGACATTATCTCATACCTGTAAAAATGGCTATTATTCCAAAAGTTAGAAACAATAAGTCTTGGTAAAGACGTGGAGAAAAGGGAATTCTTATACACTGTTGTTGAAAGTGTAAATTAGAGCAACCATTATGGGAAGCAATATGGAGATTTCTCAAAAAAAAAACTGAAAAAAAGAAATTTCATATGGTCTCTATAGTCCATGTCAGGGTATTTAACCAAAAACCACAAGGCTAATTTGAAGTAATATATGCTTGTTTATGGAAGCATTATTTCTAATAACTAAGAGCCGGAAACAACCTAACTGCCCATCAATAGATGAGTGTATAAAGAAGATGCTCAGCTATTAAAAAAGGTAAAATCCTGACATTTTACAAAAACATAGATGGACTTAGAGGGAACTATAGGACAGAAGGAGAAAGGCAAACACGACCTGATTTCAGGGATATGTGGTAAATATAGCAAATAGATAAATGAATGAGCCAAATCAAACAAAAAGTCTATAGAATCAAATTAGTTGTTACCAGAGGAAGGTAGGTGAGCACACTGGGTAAAAGGGGTCAAATATGGTGAAGGGTAGAACTGAACTGCCAGTGGTAAACTTTAAGTTTAACATATAGATATTGATGTATAGTGATTTATATCTTAAATATAAATAATGTGTATGTAATTTTTCGTCAACAAAATGACAAAAAAGAAAAGAAAAATGAAATCCTTAATTGTAGTGGTAATTACCTATCAAGCTCCATCAAACCATGTATTTTAAAAGGACCAATTTCACTGCATGTAAATTATACCTAAAAAATTAAACCTAAAAATAGTTTAGAAAAATAAACACAGAATTAGAAAAGAATGGCAGTCAGTATGTATAAGTTCTAACATGCAGGTAAAACAATAGCAACTACAACATGTGATGCTTCTATCTGACAGTCACACTGAGACTACCCTGGAAGTTTTACTTTTAGACAAACAGAATGTAAGCACATCTATCTCTATAGGGGTTAAAAACATAATACCAATTAAAAATGACTAAAATTAAGAGAAGTATTTGTAGCAATTATGAAGTGAATTCATGGAAAAAGCTGATAGCAAATTGAGTATGTGTCTATCCTTTAAACGAGAAAGTATAAAGCCTATTATATTTCCTCAGGAAAGTATACCAAAATATTGGAAGAGAGCAATATATGGACAGGTACAATGCTGTTCATTATATGATTGTTTACACCGAATAGTCTGAATCTTTCCATAATATAGAGTTAAAAAAAATTAAATAGCAAAGATATGTTGTAGTTTGCAAATAAACTGTTTGTTTAAGTAAAAACATTAAAAGACATTAAATAATTTGTATGAAGATGAACACATGATGGCTCAGCTATAAGTACCTTGGCAATAGCAGTTTGTTTAAACATGCGAGTAATCAACCCCATGACAGTTTCAGTGGCACCTGAATTTGGAGCTCTCATTAATCTCTCCCATTCTTCAAAACTGGTATTCAATTCCTGTGTGGGAGGAAATGTTTAGAAGTACAGCATAAAGAACAGAACAATTAATGCAATACTGAATCACATCCTACTTACTTTCTTTTTTTATATAAAAAGAGAGAAAATTTCCAGTGATGTCAATGTGTTCATTTAAAAACATCAACACCCGTAGGTAGACCAGTCACGTGTTCATACCAATGACAGAAACAATGACAAGCTGTGGGTGAAAACCAAGCCTTTCACTAATACCATAAACCAAACAGCTGTAGCTTCTTTTTAAGGAGAAACATTTTGTAAATTAAAAATAAGAATTTAAATATATAATAAAGCTGGGTAGTAGCAAAGTGTTTTTATTAAAAGATAAGATTTTATTTAAATAGGCATAAAATTTGGGGAATTTTAGTTAAATAAATATGTAATCTTATATATTAACTCCTATTTTTCTTTCTAATATCAAGAGTGGATGATAAAGGAAATCATTCTTAGCAATAATACAGTGCTCAGTGTTTACAGAATGCTTACTCTAAGCTTTCAAGATAAAACAATGTAATAGTTTTTTTTCAACAAAATCATATACAGATCTGAAGAAATTTTAGGAAATATATAAAGCACTGTTTCCCCAAAAGTAAAAATAGATTAGTAAAGCCAAAAGAATTAGATAAAATACAACTTGGTTTCTAATGTGTTAAAATTCTAATGTGTTAAAATGATTACAGAGTTTTAAGATTTCAAGAATAGGACTTTAATTATTCTCGAAGGCAACTATTTATACTTAAAAAGTCCTAGAGCAAGAAACACAATTTCCCTTGTTAATTACTGGATTAGACACCTTCAAATAATTAGAATTCTTAATATTAATTCTTTGTTGCAATTGAAGTACACTTTTTCTATATTTAGCAGAAATATTTTTTTTAATAACCAGGATATGGAATCTTTTTCACGTTTGATTACTAAAGTTAAATTCTTCCTACTCTCTTTCTGAAATGATACAAAGCTAATTCATATGGTCTATTAGTTAAACCTATTTTAAGAAAGCTGATTTCCTTTCTGTGAAATATGAAAAATGTACAATCTTTCATAGTGTAATTTAAAATGATATAAAATAAGACTTTCTATCAAACAAGGGTTCTCACCTTGGCTGCTGCTGGTGGAAGATCAAATGGAATACGCTGTCGGATTTTAGGGGGCAGTTGGGTTAAAACATCATTCTTTAATCTTCTAATCATTACATCGCTTAAGAGCTGATGAAGTTCGTTAAGATTTGCTGCCCCTCTACAATCCCAGTGAGGCCTTTTACCAAAATATCTGTTAATATAAAGAAGAAACAGTAATAAACCTGAGTACTAGAGTAAGAGAACAATTTAGCTCTGTTTTTCCTTTTAATAAGAAGTCATGAAATTATTTTTGCTGTTATTTCATAATGCAAATTAGTTTCAGATAGCTCAGCTTGACAAACAGCAATGCAAAGAACATAAATTACTCTCAGCTATAGAAAATGTTACTGTCTAAACATATTGTATATGTAAATTTCTATTTATACTGGAAGGCTGGGATGAGTCCATCATTCTGAATACCACCCGCATTTTGGGTGAGTTCTGACATGGCAGCGTGTTTAGCAGATACAGCTCTAACTAGGCACTCTATGCAAGCATCCCAGCAGTCTGCTAAACAACCCAAACCACCTAGAACATTTTCTACACCTTTGAGGAGATACTATGCCCTATTGAGCTGTGAAGCATAGCAGAATGATCACTTGGGAATCTTTTCTTCCTTTGAAACCACTGAATTGACAGCAAAAGAAATACTAATTTTCTCTAAAAATGATCATAAACCCACTATGAAAGAGAACAGGAGAGGAAACATCAAAAAAGAGATTTAAATGAATACTTAGGAAACACAATACAGACAAATGGTGGCTGACTTGGCAAAAGAAAGTTACTTTATTAAAATGCTTGTAAAATGAATCTTATCCTGTGACTGCTGAGATTAGGAAATGGAAGTACCAAGCCCTGTGGGCATGTTTAGAAATTTCATGAATCTACTGAACTTTAAGTATCAGAACAGCTGGCCTAATCATTCCTGTAAATCCCCACAAAATTCTCAATCATCTTTTAGTGAGACATATGATTGATTATAGTTATTAGAGAATAATTAACAAAGGAAAAATTCCTATGAGGTTATATTATGATTACTAATTGAAAAAGTTAAATAACTCAGTTTTAATGGGATTTTGGTGATATTTTAGCACAGGTAGATATTGGTTTGAGAAATATGGAACTTGTTCATCTCAATTTTTTTAGTTTAATTCATTTTGAAAATAAACATACCAGAAAAGTACAGACAACATAAAAACATACTTGTATTTAGAATCAAATACAGTAATGGATAGAACTACTATATGATAAAAGGAGAAACACTATTTAGTTATCATTAATAAGAAATTTACTTATTAAAAAAAAGTGCTGGCAAAAAAAAAGTTTAACAGGTTTATTTATATTGCTACAAATGGATTACTGAAACTTGTTCATTGAAATATTTTGAATTCCTTTAATGTTTTGCTTTCATTTTGATAAAAATTTTACACTCACGAAAATGGAAAAATATTTGCTAATACTTGTCACCTACTTTTCCATTCACAATCATTTACTTAGGTACATTTTAATCTAATGGTAAAAACACCACCAAAACACAGTAATGGTCAGAATTACAAATGATGGGAAGATGAGACTGGACCCTTTGGGATTTTTTTTGAAGAAGGAAAAGCTTGCCATTAAAATAAATAACATAAAAGTCTGCACCATAGTGTCGTGCTGGAGCAGAGGTTAGGTCAATCACCTCTGAAGGAGCAAGCCCTTACACCTCTGGGTTCAAGTCTTGGGCCCAGGGGAAAGCTACCAGGGAAAACAACTAAATAGAAATAAAATACAGATACTTCCTCCTCTTCTCTCTTCCTGCCTGCCTGCCTACTTGCCTTCATTCCTGCTTGCAACTTTCCTTTAAAAAAAAAAAAGAAAAAAAGTTTGTAACTACCTGTAGTTCAGGTAGTTAAAGCACAGGCTGAAAGTCATGGACTGGGGTTTTAGACCCAGGACTGAGGGGGAAAAAAAAACCACCAAAACAACACTCTCAACCTACACAAAACAATCTTCAGGTATACAACGTGATTGGTGGCAGACTTTAGACATAAGTGCACCACTCTGGCATAGAGAGCACACAGGTTTCTTCACACAGTGAAATAACAGACTTTACTTGCCGCCTATAGAGCACCAATAACTGTGCTCTAGAAGCACAGGTCTGTTCTGAAATCGGACAAATCTAATTTTAGATGCCATAGTACCAGTAGAGGGATTGTACAAGTGGGTCTCTTCACTCCTCCAAGATAGGGTGCACTATTGAGAGGTTTTGTAACCAGTTGCCTCCTGGGTCCTTTATCACTGATTGGCTGCAAGCCCTAGACTTGATATGAGTCATGGTTTAGAAAATTCCTTTCTGCCACCCCCTCTTCTATTTCACACAGATCAGGCTGTTAGATGTGGCACTGACTCTACAGGATGTTGGCAGCACCATATGCTGTCAAACCCCCAGCCTCAAGTATGGGATACAAGGAGGACATAAGAGGGGAAAGGAGGGCCGAAAGAGGTGCCAACTTTAATGACCTGGTCTCTTCTTGTTAAATTTTATAGCTATTATATATAAGCTTTTGGATAGCCTACGCTTAAAAAAATGCATTTATTGAAATATAATTCATAGTCATGTAACTCATTCCTTTAAAGCCTACAATCCAATGGTGTCTGGTATTTTCAGAGACACGTGTAACCAGCACCACAAAAAATTTTAGAATGCTTTCAACATCTCAAAAGGAACCCATTGTCTTTAGCTATCCTTCCCTTAACTGCTGTCCTGCCTCCCCAGCCCTAAGCAACCATTAATCTATTTCTGTCTCTAAAGATTTCCCTGTTTTGAACTTTCAGATACATGGAATCAGAAAGTATATATGTAACTTTTGTGACTGGGTTCTTTCACATAGCAATGCTTCAAGGTTCATCTACACTGTAGCATCTATCAGTACAGTCGTCCCTCGCTATATCGCGGTTCATTTATCCCGGCTTCACTGTATCACGAGTTTTTTAAAAAATATATCTAATTCTGTATTGCGGAATTTTCGCTACATTGTGGGATTTTGCTGTATATGTATAGTTCACTAGTGAGTACCCACATAGAATTTTATACATTGTTAAAATTACGTAGGTTTAGGAGTGTAGAAACTGTTTATAAGAGTGTGGGAAGGGTTAATAAGAGTGTGGGAGGGGTTTATAGGAGAGTTGGGGTTTATAAAGCCTTAAAATATATATATAAATAATAAAATAAATCATAACACCGCTACTTCGTGGATACCTATTGCTGGGGGGGTCTCTGGAACGTAACTCCCGCAATTGGTGAGGGATTACCGTTCTTCATTACTTTTTAAGGTTAAATAATATAACATTTTATGAATTGACCACCTCTTATTTATCTATTTATCCCTGGGTTGATGTTTTGGTTGTTTTCAACTTTGTTGAGGAATAATGCTGTTGCAAACATTCATATGCAAGTTTTGTGCAGACAGACTTTCATTACCTTGGATTCATGTTTAAGTGTTAAATAGCTGGGTCATATGATAATTCCATGTTTAATCATTCAAGAAAGTACCAGATTGTTTTCCAAAACATTTGGAACTTATTTTCACCAGCAATGTTCAAGGGTTTCTCCATATTCTCACCAATACTTCTTAGGCACTTTTGATCCTAGCTCTCCTGGGGACTGTGAAGTAGTCTCACTGAGGTTTTGATTTGCATTTCCCTGTTGACTAATGATACTAGCCATTTTTTCATATATTTTTTTGCCAACTGTATAGCTTTATGGGAGAAATGTCTATTTTAAACCTTCAAATATTTTTTAATTTGTTTGCCTTTTTATTATTAAGTTGTATGATTAATTTATATATTCTAGATACAAGTCCCTTGTCAAAGAGATGATTTGCAGATATTTTCTCCCCTTCTTTAGTCTGTCTTTTCCCTTTATGGATAGGGTCCTTTGAAAGGCAAGTTATTAATCTTGATAAAATGCAATTTATCTAGTTGATCTTTTGCTACTAGTACTTTGATATTGTATCTAAGAATCCATTACCAAACACAAGCAATAAAATTACTCCTATATTTTCTTCTAAGAGTTACATAGTTTTTGCTTTACATTTAGGTTTTTGATCCAATTTTAATTGCTTTTTACATAGGATATGTATGTAACTTCACTTTTGTAACTAACTCTGCAGTTGTCCCATCAACATTTGTTGAAGCCTTTCTTTCCCTCATTCAATGGCATTAGTTTTGTTAAAAATCAATTAACTATAGGCATGTCTTGGTGGAGTTAGCAGCTAGGTCAGCTGGCTCTGACTGTGCATAGTCCGCATAATTTCCAAGGAACCAGGTTCGTGTTTTGGGGCCAGGTGGACACCCAAGATGAATAACGAAATAAAATAAATGAAAATGCTTCTTCTTCCTCTTTCTTCTTGCCTGTCTGCCTACTCACCTTCATTCCTGCCTGTACCTTTCCTTTAAAAAAATCAAATAACTATAAATGTATGAGTTTATGTCTCTGGACAATCAGTTGTGTTTCAATGATTGAGATATTACCTCTGTACCAAAACCACACTGTCTTGATTAACATTATAATTTGGCCTTCCTACTCTTATAATTCTTTCTAAAATTGTTCATCCTATTCTGAATCTCTTGCAATTACATATAAATTTTAGAATCTGCCTGTTAATTTGCAAAAAGTCAACTAAGATACTGATAAAATTGTTTAATCTGTATATTGAGACGTATTGTCACCTTAACAATGTTGAGTTCTTTTTTTTAATCTATAAACTTGGGATGTTTTTGCATTGATTTGGATTTTGTTCAGTTTCTTTCAATAATATTTGTAGTTTTCAGACTATACATTTTATACATGTTTTAAAAAATATTCTTGGGCGACCTTTGTGGCACAGGTGGCTAAGACAGGAAAGGTGCAGGCCATGTAAAGCCCAAGGACCTGGGTTCAACACCCAGGACCAGTGGGGAAAACATTATTCTTCAGTGTTTTATTATTTTTGATGACACTATAGTGGGACTGTTTTCTAATTTCATTTTCAAATTGATCACTTACAAGTATATAGAAAGATAATATTTGTTTACTGATCTTATATCCTAAAACTATGAACTCACTAGTTCTCGTAACTAATTTGTGGATTTCTTAGGATTTTTAATATGGAAGAGCAAGTCATCTGTGATGGATATCCTTTTATTTCTTCCTTTCCAATCTGAAAGCAATCTGTTAGAGTTTCCTGCCTAATTTCTCTGACTAGAACTTCCAGTACAAAGCTGAATGGAAAGCATTTAGTCTTTAATCATTAAGATAACTATGGTACACTTAATACATTATATACAGATGTCTATTTACAACGATGCAAACCTTAAGCCTATATAATGTTAGGTTTCTTCAATAAAACTATATTTATATATACATATGCATGTGCGCATATATATATGAATGATGTTAGCTGTTGGCTTTTCATAAATGGTGTTTATCAGGTTGAAGAAGTTCATAATTGCATTTTTGGTAATTGAGAATCAACCTTACATTGGTTTTTCAGAAAAAAATTAACTTCCACTGGCAGGCAAAAAATGTATTGACATGACTCAGGCTGAGGATAAGGGAGATCTAAACTGAGACTGAACTATGAGAAAGAATTGGGTACAGACTCAAGACAGGATAAAGCCACAAAGATGTGACAATTGACTGAATTTCAAAATTAAGGAATAGGCTGCAGTTGGGTGACCTCTAGACTTTACCTTTAAGATTGAATCTTAGACAACCAAGATTGAATCTAGTGGATGAAGAAAACATTTTAGTGATGAAATAACAGTTTTTAAGATCTTAACAATTTTTGGTACAGTTTTAATAATATAAAATAAGTTTTTCTGAAAACTCTAAATGCTGTTAATTCAAAGAAGCACTGTTCTTTGCTTTGTTTGAAACTTAACCTAGAGTTATTTGCCACTTTGGAGAATAACATCACTAAGAACAATGACAAACTGGTAGCTGAACTATAAGCACGCACAAGTGTTTTAACTTGTATTTATAGAGCAGTATTAAGAAGAAAGTTTATAGTAATACAAGCCTACCACAGGAAATAACAAAAATAACAAATAAAAAATCTAAGCTCAAACTTAAAGGAACTAGAAAAAGGAAAAACAAAATTAAAAGTCAATAAAAGGAAAAAATAAAAATTAAAGCAGAAATAAATGAAATAAAGACAAAAAGACAAAGAATCAATGAAATCAAAAGCTTGCTCCTAACCAACAGACAAATATCTAGCTTGAACAAAAAGCACGAAAATCAGAAATTAAATAAAAATTACAACAGATACTATAAAAACGAGGTTCATAAAGGGTATTATGAACCCTATAGGGCAAGAAATTGGATAATCCAGAAGAAAAAAATTCTTAGAAACATACAACATTCCAAAACTAAACGAGGAAGAAATGGAAATCTGAATTAATGAAGAATAAGAAAAGGGACACACTACTGGTGGGAGTATAAACTGATGCAACCACTATGGAAAGCTATTAACATGGAAATTATTTAAAAATCTGAAAATAAAAATTCCATATGATCCTGTTATCCTACTTCTTGGGGCACACACACACACGGACACACACACACAACTAGAAGAGATGTGTACTATTTATTGCATCATTACTCATAACAGCTACAGAAAAAATAATGACATTAATGACTATCCACAGATAAGTGGATAAAGAAGGTATGGTATATGTATACAGTCAAATGATATAGAAAAAAGATGAAACCTTGCCACTTAAACAACATGGATGGAGTGAGAAGAAATTATATATAATGAGATGAGTAAGAAGAAAAACATTCTTATTCTAGTCTCTCCTGGCCTGTAGGGTTTCTGCAGAAAAGTCAGATGATAGCACAAGGGGAGTACCCTTGTAGGCTATGTTTCTCTTTCTCTGGAAGATTTTAGCAGTTTTTCTTTAATGCTGCCTTTTGCTAGTTTTACTATGATGTATCTTAGTGTAGGCCTTTTTGCATTTAGGAACTTGGGTGTTCAATCAGCTTCTTAGACTTCCATGGTTAGTTTTTGTGACAATATGGGAAGTTCTTTGTTATTATTTCTTTAAATAAAGTTTCAGCTCCTTTCTCCCTCTCCTCACCCATTACCTTATGCTTGTTCTTCTCATGGCATCTGATTTTTTTCATAGGGATCCTTTGTTTTTCCGCAATCTGTTTTTCTCTATTCTTCCATGAGTTGCCTCTGTGATTTTGTCTTCAATTTCTGAGATTCATTCCTGTTATTAAGACTTCTGATGGATCTTTCCCTATGGTCTTCAATTCATTGACTGTACTTTTCATAGTTAGCAATTCTGTTTGGGCTTTCTTTATAGTCTCAATCTCTCTGGTGGAATAGTCCTTATAATCTACTTCTTCTTTTCTGAGGTCTTAGATTTACTTTTGGGGAGTTAATTGTTTATCCTGCAGTTGTTTTATGTGTATAAATACATCTACACACACAACTATTGTTCTCAATAATTCCTTATTTGTTAGGTTGTCCCATTGGGTATTATAATATTTCTTCTCTGGAGAGCTCCTGTTATCTACCAGTCTTTGAGCCATTTGTGTTTTGGCTTTTTAAGATTTGGATTTTAGCATAATTTGCCTCTCTGCCCTGTATTTAGTGCTATGGCTTTATTTTCTGTATCTCTTTTGTTTCTTTACTAGGTCATGGCAGCTGTGTGTGGTGGGCACTCCTCAGGCATCTGGGCATCTCCTAGTTATTGCTGGGAGTTCAGGGCACCTTGCTCCTCCATAATAAAATATTAAAAAGACCAAAAAAAAAAAAAAAAAACCCAACTGGAAATAAAAAGTCATGGAATCCAATAATTTTGGTATCCAACAGAGTATAATGGAAAAGAAAATTCAGGGTGACAGTTCGGTACCATGTCTAAAGAAAAAACAGTCCAGACTGAAGCAGGACAAAAAACTAGGAGCAATGTCTCAGTGGGAAAAATGTATTTATTATATGAGCTTATACATCCTTTCAGCAGTTGATTTGTTGTAGTGTTTGACTAAAACCACAGTGAAGGTTATACGGAAAACAGAGAAAATACATAAATATAGAAATAAAAGAAGATAGGAAAAAGAAAATAATTATAGTTTAAAAACTAACCAAAAATAGCCACTAAATGAGTTATTAAAGACAAATATTTAGTTTATTTATTCTATTTACTTAGTCAATCATATAAACAAGAATACTGAATTACTAAATAATCATTACAGCACACACACACACACACATATATATATATATATAATATGGCTCTATTCATATAAAATAGTTTTCTATCTGCTATCTATTCTTAGGTATTTAAGCAGAGAAACTATCTAGAGGAAAAGTTATAAAACACATTAGTAATAATCTCCAGGGAGTGAGATTTTAGCTGTTTTTTCACTTTTTTCAAAATTTTATTTGATTTGCTAACAGAAGTAGGAATTACTTTCTCAAAAACAATAAACTACTTAGTAACAATAAAAAATAATATACCAATTTATAAAGACAGTTTAAAGCAGAAGACAAGGTGATACTAAGTGAAATTAGCAGAGGCTTGGCTATATACACATGAAGGCTATCTTAAAACTATGTTAAGATATTAGATATATGGACAAGGGTAGAAATAAAGAAAAATGTAACAATTTACTTATATTAGCTAGATTTTATTTGTTCTTTCCATGTTTATTTTTATGTTATATATCCTTATTACTTTATTGGCATATTTATAAAAGTTGCATACTTCAAAAGTTCTTATTTATATTAAGTCAAAAGTTATATCTCTATTAAATTTTACTCCTTAATGCTAGTTTTGCCCTCTGAGGCCACAAAGACAAAAGTCTAATTCCTTTAAAATAGGACAGATCTTTAAATATTTAAAAACTTGTTCCAAGTCTTCTCTTTTTCAAATTCCTATAGGTTTCATAAGATCAAGCACTATGTCTTACTCATCTTTGAATTGCTGGCAGCCCTGAAATAATGTATTAAATAGAGTAGGCAATCAATAATAGTAGGCATTTGTAGAGCTGAATGTGAAATCCCCTCATTATTCTGGTAACAATTTTCCAGATATGTTTTCTTTTGACTTTTAGTTTCCTCTCAGTTCTTCATATTCCTTGAATCCAATGACCTACTAAAAACCATCACATTCCCAAGGTGATAACCAGTTCTGATAACCACCTGGTAAATTCTGACATTTCACTCTCTACTAATCCTGTCCTTCTTGTCCACTCGTTGATTTAAATTCACTACCTTCAGTATCTCATTGGGTCCTTTCATCAACCAATGGCTCAACTTACACCATTTCCTTGTCCTTGATACATACACACACGCACACATACACACAGATATATATGTCAATAGTATTTGACATACAACTTTTTACATTTAGTACCATACAAATATATGTAAATTTACTCTAAACAAAATTTCGGGAGTAAAGTTAAACATAGTATTCAAGTTCAAAATGTCTGAAAGGGGATTCATAATTTAATAAAAAAGAATCCTATCTGTCTTCACATCTTTCCTCATTTTTTTTTTTTTTTTTAAAGGAAAAGTGCAGGCAGGGATAAAGGCAAACAGAAGTTGGCAGGAAGAGAGGGGAGGAAGCAATTATTTATTTTATTTAGTTGTTCACCTTGGTCCCTGGAGTGTGACAGCCAGGGCCTTGTGGGTGGGCTACACCAACAACAGCTGCACCAGGGAGCAACCTCCTCACCTTGTTTTGCTTTCCAAGTTATCAAGACAGCATAATTTCCCTTGTCCCACAGTCCATAATCACAAATTGGCAAAAAAGACCAATCTTAGATATAGCCAAGTTTAAGACTGTTCCAAGATTGTACCCATTATACTGAATGTTGCTAGGGAAACTATGTTTGAGAAGACTGATTCCATTACAAATCTAGAATTGCAGATCTCAAATGGTTACTTGGTGCTCCTAATAATTCTACCACACTGGTCTTGTTATTTTAGTCCTCAGTTGGCAAAACTTCATATCACGTCAACATTCATCAAAATCTTAACCCTACACTTTTCCAATTCTGCAAACACACTGTTGCAGACCTCTATTATCTCTGTGGTCCTTGGACTCTAACAGAAATTAGTTGGAGTCTGAACTGCTCCTCAGACTAGACTTATTAGGGTTTATGCATAAGGGCATCCGCATGGCGGACAGAACTCCTAGTGGTTGTGCCCAGGGCTGGGATGTGGGGTTTTTAAGCTGGCCTGGTTCAACAAGGCAAACGGTTTTAGTAGGGCAAGGAGAGCCAGAGTTGACAGTCAGCACCTCTTCTGGTGTCTCCTGGTCAATGGGGACACCTAAATTACAGTTTCCAGAGAAGAAACTATTAAGCACAAGAATACAGAGTCAGGCGGAGAAGCCAGGTGAGTTTAGGCCCAAAAGAGCTCTAAGGAAGAACAGCAAGAGAATAAACAAGTGGTCGAAATTTACTAAATAACAGAAACAAGCTTTTAGCCTTCCACAGAAAGTCAGTAGTTAGGGCCCACAGCTCCTGAACCCCACCTATCTCAACATCACTCTGCTTCCCATATCACAAAGAAAATAAAAGTCATCATATGTAAATGCTCTTGGCTTCCTCCCATCCCAGAAAATATGGTATATTCTCAGTAATACTATGCAAGCATAAAATATGGAAATGAATAATGCACACAAAAAATGATAAGTAAAGTACAAAATGATGTCTAAGTTTATATAATATACTACTATCTATGTAAAAACAGATTTGATTCAATACCATGTAATTTCTATGGAATGATATTGAAAGCTAAGTACACCTGCCTAAAGGAAGGGGAACAGAGGTAAAAGAGGTTTTTCAAAGTACATAGTTTTTCTATACACTTAGAATTTTGCACATTGTGGAAAACCTGCATACAAAAATAACGAAATGTGATGTGCCCTGGTGGAGCAGCAGTTAGGTCCATCACCTTCAAAAGAGCAAGCCGCATACCCTTGGGTTCAAGTCCAGGGTCTGGGAGAAGCAACAGAATGAACACCTAAATAAAAAGAAAGATGCTTCTTCCTCCTTTCTCCTCCTGCCTGCTTATGCTCACCGGACATCCTCCTGCAATTTTCCTTTCAAAAAAACCCAACAAACAAAATGTGTAAATCTAAATATGCATGTCCTTTCCATACTTTAAAACCCCACAGTGCAGGGGCTAGGGGGAGGGCGTTATTGCTTAATGGGTACAAAGTGTTCATGATGATAAAAAGTTATGGATGGTGGTAATGGTTGTACAACATTGTGAATGTGCTTAGTATCACTGAATTATACACTTATAAGTAGTTAAAAAAGAAAATTTTCTCGTATCTTAAAGTTAAAAATCTCAATAGTGACAACCGAAAAAAGCACAATATTCTCCAAAGTCTTCTGACACTAGGAGGAACATAGCTCCTGTATAATAAGACCTGTATGTAACTCCACTTGTCTGGAGACCTTTTTTTATTATTTCCAGAATATTCAGCTAAACTGGATTTCTTTTAGTTCTTCACAGGTAATGCTGTCTCTCTTACTCTTAGCCTCTAAAATTTCTCTCCTAGAATGAAGTAAATCTTACTTACTTATATCCTGTCTCTTCTGTCTTCTGTGACTTGCTTATTTCAGTTTTTCAACTCTCTTCTAGTATCTTTTACTTCCCTTTTATGACATTCATTCAGAACTGTAACTATCTGCTTAGTCTTTGACTTGAAAACTCAGTGAAGGCTGGAATTATGTGAGCATTGCTCCCTAATGCATACTTGATGCCTAGAACATGGTATGACATATAATAAGTACCCAGTAAATATTTTTTGAATGAATGGACTAATTCAATATTAAACCATACTTCAGATGTACTCTAATCAACAAGTGTAGCAGAGCCATCCTTTACTCTGGATGTTACCTTGATTAATGTGTCCTGACATCACTTTATTACTTTAACTTATTTTTACTGTTGTAACAGACAGCTAACTTCATCTTATCCTAGTTATCAAAACCAGATATCTTTGTGAACTGAACTACTGATAACAGGTGAGGATTTCTCAAATCCCTTCCACACAATGCAGACTTTTTAACCATAAGGGCAGAATTTATCCTATTAATCTTCAACCAATTATTTTTCAAACTTATCTCTGCCATCCAGTATATTAACTATTTGTCACAGATTTGAGCCATTTGCAAATGGAATAGACATGACCTCTTTATTTAGCCATGGATGAGAACATTAAATGTGACAGTGCTTAGGACAAAGTACAGTGCAATTTCTTAAGACATTTCTTGAAGCTGACAATGAACTATTAACTAACACTTTTGAGAATGGCTATAAATACCTTTACTATCTATTATTTCTTGATTTTCCCTCTCATAAAAATTGAGACATTTTTTCAAGAGGCAGAATTAGCATAAAATACCAGTAGTAAAGAAAGTTTGGAAAATTTGATAAATTATTAAGAAGCTATTCTGTGGTATTATGAACCTTGAAGCATGATGTCAGAGGGCAAATATATCTTCCTGTAGTTGGCCTTTTGAGAGTATCTGTGAATTAACAGGATATTTGGCTGGATTATGCATGTGTCCTCTTTTACTATGTTAAGGAACAAGTATTGAAGTTGACATTTCCTAACTGCTAGTAAAAGCGAAAAAAATATGAGGAAGTTAAATACTGAGCATGGCATTTAACCTTACCAGGTACCCATCAAGTGACAGTGAAACTCAGTGATCTGTAAAATGCCACTGCTTGACAACTGATAGGTTGCTTCCTCCAAATCAGATTTATATTTAGAGCTTACTCTAGGAGAGTCAGTGATATAAGGAATCTTTGGATATGGGATGTTCTGATTAAGTAATACTTTCTCTGTGTCTCTCAAATCAAATGAAACAGTTGGCCACCTATACCTAGGCTTCTCATCTCTGAACCACATTCATATTAGTATACTTCTGTTTGCCATCACTTATGTATTTAATAAACTTTATAAAGGCAAAGTTATATTTTTGCTTCAGTTTCACTTAACTTTATTTTGGATACACTCATGACATTTCAAATATAAAATATGTGTTTGGAACTGAATAAACCATAATTTGCTTTCTGCAAAATTATAGTGTGAAAACGACACCTTCATAGAATCAAAGCATTATGGCAAAATTTTAACATTGCATAGACTAATTTAAAAGCCAGGAAGTATCTTCTTTTGAAACAGAGTATTTAAGGGAAAGGAAAGTAATAAAATAAAACTTGAAATGGAATCTGGAAGAAAATGCCTTTTGATATGGCTTTCTCTAGAATATAGGAAATAGAATACAATCTCCCAATCATAAGCTTTTAATGAAAATAAACTTTTCTTTGAAACACTGTTTACATTAAAAACGAGAAAGAGACAGGTATATATTTCTGTTGTCAAAAGACAGGCAGTAATCAGAAAATGAAAAGAAAAATGCTTTCTAACCACTTAGGTTTTTCTAGTTCCAACAGATAAAGTTAGTTAATATTTTTGTTTTATGTAAGGAAACTTTTATTGGAAGCCTATAAGAATTCTGACTAATGACTTAACAATGTCTAGATTATGGCTAACTGGCACTATATCTTAATGCTATAAATATTATTTGTGTAGGGAAAGATAACTAACTTTTCAATAGTATGTTTGTTCTAGGACACTTTAATGAAGTCTCTTTTATTATGAATATTTTTCAGCTGATCTTCTGGAATCTTACAAATAAATAGTATCAGTTGAAAATTTTACATTTATATTTCTAATTTTACCTCTAATTTTTCTTTTGAGTGATAGAACTGATAATGCCTCCAAAATAAAGGTAAACTATAATAATGGTGAATATCCTTGTCATATTTTTTATGTTACTTGTGCCAGTGGCTTTAAGTTTAGCACAAACACACACATACATAAACATATATACTCAATGTGTGTGTGTGTGTATATATATATATATAAACACAAATACTTTGAATTTATTAAAAACTGTAATCAAGGATGGATGTTAAATTTTATCAAATTATTCTTAGCATATATGGAGATAATAAAATGAAGTTTTTTCCTATTCATTATTCAAAGTTAAATGTATTAATATATTTCCTAATATTAAACTATGCTTCATTCCTGATACAAATTCTATTTGCATATGGTTAATATAGTAGGAATTTTATTGAGTTTCTGGATTACACTAATATTGCCCATTTCTGCATTTATAATCTTAAGTAAAAGTATGGGTTTATTTTTTTTTGTACTATCTCATATGGCTTTGATAGCAATATTAATTGCCTTCAAACAATTTGGAAAGGTTATTTCTATTTTTGTCAGTCTAGAGGCCTCGAAAAATCACCATAATACCATGACCACATTACTTATTTAAGAGAATCATAGAGAGAAAAATAGAAACACACTCATGGGAAAAAATATAAGGGGCTCATATCAATACATTTAGTGAAATTAGGGCAAAGAATACAAGTAGTCAACACATTAAAAAATTAAAAAGAAATGAATAAATGAACATGTTTAAAAATGTTCAGTAGAACTTAATAAGATAGATATGCATCAGATCATACTGACAAGAATAAAATAATTTATATTTGAACATGCTTGCAATGTGTGGAGAAAGATAATCTTACACACTGCTGGTGGGAATATAAATTGGTATAAGTCAAATGAAGTGTAATTTTCAAAAATCTGTAAAAAATACAAATGCACATACTCCTTGTACAAGCAATTCCACTTCTACAAATTTGTCATACAAATGTATCCCTATGTTTGTAATATAAAATATTAAAATAGCTAATCATTGTTAAGCTAATCATTGTCCCACTATGTATCAGTCACTATCTGAGTTCTTTATAATTATTAGATAAAGTAAACCTCATAATAACTCCTAGGCATGAGTATTCTGTTTCTAGAACTGAAGAAAATAGGGCATGGGGAAGTTAAGTGACTTCATGAAGATGAAATATCTGGAAGGTGGTGGATATGAAAATGGAACACAGGTGGTCTAGCCCTAGACTAACAGGCTCTTGACCAACTATAATAGACTATCTCTCAGAATGTATGAAGATATTCCCTGCTGTGTTGTATACAATAGCTACATATCATGAAGAGATGTCTAGTAAAGTAGATTATGTAAATAAACTAGAGCATATACAAATAGTGGTACACATGCAGCATTTAAAAATAGCTTTTCACACCTGGGCACATACCAAAGAAAGGAAGTTAAAAGATTGATACAACGAAAATGACAAGTCCTTCTTAAAAGAAATAGAGGAGGACACAAAGAAATGGAAAGATATTCCCTCCTGTGGCTGGGAAGAATCAATATCATTAAAATGGCCATCTTACCCAAAGCAATACACAGGTTAATATAATTCCCATTTAAATCCTACAGGCTTATTTCCAGGAAACAGAAGGAAAAAAACCTTAAAATTTGTATGTAACAACAAAAGACCCCGAATAGCCAAAGCAATCATTAGAAAAAAGAACAAAACCTGGAGGGGTTACACTTCCAGACTTTGAACTGTGTTACAAATCAATAGTGATGGAAATAGTATGGTACTGAAATAATAACAGAGGCACAGATCAGTGGAATAGAAATGAATCACCAGAAACTGACCAACTCACATACAGTTAGTTAATCTCCAACAAAGGTGCAAAAGCATATGATGGAAAAGGGAAAGTCTCTTCAACAAATGGTGTAGGGGAAACTGGACAACCACATGCAAATGAAACTAGAATACTCTCTAACACCATTCCCAAAAATTAACTCAAACTTAGAGATTTAGACATAAGACCAGAAACAATAAAGTCTTAGAAGACAACACAGGAGAAAGACTTTTCATGACATCAGTCATAGAGAAGCTTTTAGGGACTCAACTCCACCATCAAGGGAAACAAAAAGAAAAATAAACAACTGGGACTACATCAAACTAAGGAGCTTCTTTACAACAAAAGAAAATCACCAAAACCAAAAGAAAACCTGCTAACTGGGAAATAATATTTTCATTCAATATGTCTGACAAAGGTTTAATATCTAAAATATACAAAGAACTCATAAAACTCAACAACAGAAGAATAGGCAATCCAATCAAAAAGTGGTAGGAGGAATTTGAGAGAGACTTTTCTGAAGAGGATAAACAGATAGATGGTCAACAGGCACATGAAATTATGTTCCTACTCACTGGCTATCAGAGAAATGTAATTTAAAACAACAATGAAATACCACCTTACACCTGAAAGACTAGCTATTATCAGAGTCTGGAAACAACAAATGCTGGTGAAGATGTGGAGGAGAAAAGGGAACACTTTTGCACTGCTGGTGGGAGTGCAAATTGGTACAACCCTGTGGAGAACAGTTTGGAGATTCCTCAAAAAACTGAAGATGGAAATTCCATATGATTCTGTCATTCCACTTCTGGGCCTCTACCCTAAAGATACAAAAGCACCCATCCACAGAGATGTATGTATCCCCATATTTACTGAAGCCCTGTTCACAACAGCTAAGAACTGGAAATTACCTAAGTGCCCAACATCAGATGGATGGATAAAGATGTGGTACATACATACAATGCAATACTACACAGCCCTAAGAAGAAACGAAACCCCGTCATTTGAATCAACGTGGATGGAACTATAGGGGATTATGCTAAGTGAAACAAGTCAAAAGAAGAAAGATAGATACCAGATGAAGTCACTCATAGGTAGAACGTGAATGGACAAAATAAAGAAAGAGAAGAAAGATAACCAACAGAACTGACGTTACCAAAAGGGAATGGGGCGGATGGGGGCAAATGGTGGTGGAGCCCACTGGACAATGGGAAGGAACACTTGGTGATTTGGTGGAGGGCATGGTGTGTTGAAATATATCTAAGAAATGGGAACCTATACTTAGGAAATTATTCTAATGTGTAGTATAATTTCTACAATAAAAATAAATTAATTTAAAAAGTCTTTGAGCAAAACAAATAAATAATCCAACACTAAAAAATATTGCTTTTCAAAGCTCTTTCATTAACTTATATGGGAAATCTCTAATACATATTAAGTGAGACTGAAAACTTCAGAATAAAATGTACTGTACATTATATTACTATAAATAGATAAATAAAATACAATACAATAGTATTTAGTACACATACGCAATCATGTATGCTTTTTCATTCAAAGTATATCTCCAAAGAATACTTAAGAAACTGCCAGCACTTCCTATGTGAAGGGAAGTGGTTGGCTGGGAGAGAGGTGGGAAGGGCACTGACTTTTCACATTTATATACACTAGGTACATTTTTATCTAATCAACTTAAACACATACTTTCAAAAGTAAATGAAGTGGAAGATAAAAAGTTAAAACGAACTGCCAATATCTCCTCCTTTTATTGATTTTATATATGTCACCTACACAAGATTTTACTTGAAGAAATTATTTCATAGCTCACATACTTTGGTAAAACACTGGAATAAAGAATGACTAACAAAGTTTAATGCTTGTAGTAAATATGTGGTGAGAATAAAGACTTCTAGAATAGTTTGTCATACCTGACACGTGCATTACAGTATCGTTTGGCATAATCGGTCCATGTTCCAAATTTTTGTGGGCAGAGAGCTTCAATCTGCATGAAAAGCTGTAAAAATACAAGTGTTCTCAATATGTTATAATATTTTCAAGTAAATTATTACTGCTGCAATAAATCCAGTTAATAAAATAGTAAAAAGTAAAACAGAAAATCTACCTCATCTGCTTCAAGGTTCCTACTTTTCCTCCCATCCACTCATCCCTGCCATCCATTCTTTAGGGATAAATGGTATCCTTTTCTTCAATATATGTTTATATTTTTTACTTGCAAATATAAGCATATATATATATATATATATATATATATATATACATATTCTCTTTTACTCACATTAAAAGGATCATTTTATACACATACAAGAATTTTGTCCCCAAAAGTAAGTCTTATACATTATTAAAATGCAAGTATATCTACTTTTACCTAGTCTTAAAATTATATAATCAATGTTTTACAATAATAAAGCACAGTTTAAAGGCTACATATCCACACATTATTATGTAGATGTACTCCAAAATATTTTAACAGTCTCTTAATAAAGGACATATAACTTGTCTGCATTTCTATTAGATAAGTTGTAATGAATTATTTTTACAAATGAAAGAGGTAGCTTAATGTTACAGAAAGTTTGAAAGCTGTTATGTTGCACTGTAAAAAATATTCCAAATTTACCCTCCCATCAATAGTCTGATGATAGCGGTTAATTTTTATATTTTTAACAGCTTGCGCAGAACAGCATCTCACTGTTATTTCAATATGCTTTTTTAAAACAGAAGCTTTATTGAGATGTAATTCATATACTACCTTTTAAATGTACAATTAAATGGCTTTTAGTATCTTCAAAATGCTGAAACTTGATCACTACTAATTTATTCAGAAACATTTCAGAAACAAGAGAGCCATACCTGTTACCAGTCATTTCTCATTCTGCTCTCCCCCAGTCCTGGTAACCACTAATCTACTTCCTATCTTCATGAATTTGTCTAATCTGGACAGTTCATATGAAAGGGACCATACATATGCAACCTTTGTTAGAATTTCTTTCATTTAGGATAATGTTTTCAAGGCTCACTCATGTTGTAGAATATATCAGGACTATGTTCCTTTTTGTAGCTGTATTTTGTTTATCCATTCATCAATTATAGACATTACACTTCCCCCCCGCATTATAGATATTATGAATAATGTTAATATGAATAAATGTAGACAGTTTTTGTGAACATGGGTCTTTAGTTTTCTTGGGTATATACCCAGAAATGAAATCGTTAGCAACTATGAAAAGACATACAATAGATTTGTTGCTTTACATTTTTTTAATGACAATTTGCTGCTAAATAATCAATGAGTCAAAAAAGATGTCACTGTGCACCCTGGTGACTCAGTGGTTAAAACTGTGGTTTTGAACGGCATAGTCAACATAAAAAAACACAGACCTGGTTTTGCAGCCAGAGACCACAGAAACAACCAACATGGAAAAATGAAATGGATGGATAGATACTTCTTTCTTCCTGCCTGCCTGCTTCCTTCCTCAAATAAATAATTCTTTAAAAAAAAAAAAAAAAGAAAGAAAAGAAAAAAAACCACAAGGAAAGTTAGAAATTAGAAAAGGTTCTGGTATAAAATTGAGGCGATAAAACACCAACCAACAAATGAGATATGGTAATAGGAGTATTTAGACGAAATTTTATAGCTGTAAATTACTATATTAAAAAACATCTCAAATCAATAACTTAACCTTACATCTTAGTACACTAGGAAATGAAGAGAATGCCAAACCCAAAACAAAAGGAATGAATGACATAAGAAAGATTAGAATGTAAATAAATGAAATAAGGAATAGAAAAACAACAGAGAAAAGTAATGAAACCAAATACTGGATTTTGGAGAGATCAACAAAACTGACACAACTTTAGTTGAACTGACCAAGAAAAAGGGAGAATTTTTAAAGCTTGGAATTAGTAATAGCTTGGTGGCTCAAGTGCTAAGCCTGGGGCGTGGACTATGTAAAGCCCAAAGACCTGGCCTGTGACCTGGGGCAAGGGAAATAACCAATGTAAATAAATAAGTAAAAAAAGCTTCCCAGTGTGGAGATTCCTCAAACACATAAAGATCCAGTATCGCATGCTTAGGCATATACCCAGAGGATAAAAATCTCTAATCAGAATAAAAAATCCACATCCTGAAGTTCATAGCAGCACAGTTTACAATAGCAAAGACATGCGCATAACCTAAATGCCTAACAACAGATGATTGAATAAAGAAGCTGTGGTATATGTACTCAATGGAATTCTATGTACCTAGTGAAAAAAAAAATGCCCTTTGCAATAATCTTGATGGAATTGGAAGGGATCATGTTAAGTGAAATAAGTCAGGAAAAAAATAGAAATATAGGATGGTTTCATCCATATGTGAACTACAACGAAATTAAACAAATAAACAGAAAAACTCTCAGGACACGAGATGATGACTGTCAGGAGGGTGGGAGTGGGGGATGGAAAGGGGAAACGTGGCAGGACACTGGGACTCTGGTGGAGGCTGTGGTGTGAAATACAGATTGAGATGCAATGTCAAAATTCAAAAATTGATGTAGAATTGTGAACAAGACTTAATAAATACCAATAATAGAAAAAAAAGTATTTCCTCCTCCTCCTTCCTCAAACAAATACTTCTTCCTCATATCCCAACCTTTTCTTAAAAAAAAAATCAGGAATCAAAATGAAGACATTACTATCAGCCTCACAGAAATACGAAGCTTAGGAATACTAAGAATTTGGATATTATAAACAACTATATGACAATAAATTATATAACTTAGATGAAACAGATAAATCTCCTAGAAAGATACAAAGTACTAAAATTGACTAAAGAAGAAATGACAATATATATATTCAGTGAAATGACTGAATTATTAATGTAAAAAGTACCCACAAAGAAAAAAGCTCAAGCCCAGATGGTTTCACCATTGACTTCTACCAAATATATTATTTTTTAGAATTTCATTGCAGTAACTTAAAAAAAAAATTTTATTAAAGTAAAGATGTAGGCAAGAATGAAGGCAAGCAGACAGGAAGGCAGGACGAGAGAAGAGTAAGAAGCATTTTAATTTTATTTCCATTTAGTTGTTCACACCGGTTGTTTTCCTTCAGAACTGGGACTTGAACCCAAGGGAACGCAGTCTGCATCCTTCAGAGGTGATTGACCTAACCACTGCTCCACCAGGGTGCAGCAACTTTGTTTTAAAAATTAAAGTAAGCGCATATGTGTAGTTCCCCACATGTGCAGCTTCCCTATTCCTCAGACATACATCTTTGAATGGCAGTTACCGCTGAAAGAGGAATAAAAGTAATGGCATGTAATCACAGTGGGGCATAAGAGTAACTATTGTATTATCAGTTTGGTAGTTCATCAATAAAATATTTAATATTATATAAAATATGATAGGCAGTTAATAAATGGCAGGTAATCAATAAGTGAATATTTACAATTCATAATCTATAAGAGAATAGTTACTCTTCATAAACTAAAAGTGAATATTTATTATTATTTAAAACATACATACCTTTACATATTCTTTAATAACACATTTCAAAATTTTTTATAAAGGTATAATCAACGTTATTGTTCGATGACATAATTTCAGAACATACATATATTACTTGGGGTTCATTCTCCCACCTTCAGAAGAAAAGAATATGGAAGCAAAGAAAAGCAAAGAATATGAAACGTGGTGACAAGGTCATGGATGCAGTCCACATACATGCCAGGCACTCGCATTTGAGACCTGTGGCAGGGGAAACAATCAAGATGAACAACTAAATAAAAAAATAAAAGTACTTCTTACTCCTCTCTCTTACTGCTTATCTTCACTCCGCCTGTATCTTTCCTTTAAAAAACAAGAACAAACAGTCATAGTATTTAATCATTACTAGTTGTTTAAAAATTCTCAAAATACTTTCTGGTATTTGAGGCACCTACTTTCAAATTGCAAAACTGGTCAGGAACATTATTTTTAAACACCAGAGTTAAGTATTTTAATACCTCTTCAGGTCTTCCCAAAGCTGGGGTTCCTGTAAGGAGAATGGCTCTTTTGGCTTTCTGTACTAATGGCAATAAAATCTTGCTGCGGGTTGCATTTCTGGACTTCATGTAATGTGATTCATCCACTACAACCACTCTGAAGTTCTGATTATTCAGTGCCTCTATCAAAGTCTTTGCATCTGTGGTTAAAAGACCATAACCCAGAACTGTCACTTTGCTGGTCGATATTCTCCTACAAAAGAAAATCCATGTACTTTTTAAATATCAGTATTAAATTTATCATAAACAATATGACTTTTTGAGAAGGAGTCTGGAGGAGAATAAAGAGTAATAATAAGAAGAGATAGTACTACACCTGTAACCCAGTCTCTCAAGATTTTAGTCTTCAAATACGATAAACCAGAATTAAAATTAAAACTAACCAATGTTTTTGTTTAAGTGGTCTTTGGAAGACAGCTAGTAAGTCCTATTTTATTAAGACAAGAATATTACTTTCTGAGGATATTTGCTTCCATGTACATAGAATCATACATAAAGCAAATACTCAGATATTAATATTCAATGACACCTTCCCCATGAACAATCTATCAATGTTCTCATTGACAATAAAATATCACCAGTGAAAAATACAAGACTGAGTCAGTCTTCTGCAGTTCTCTTCCATGGAACAGAAAGAGAGAGCTTTAAATATTCAATACCAACAAGACAATCACATTCTCTACTCTGAATGACTACTGCATTGTAAGCCCTGGAAAAATCTACTTAATATAGAGACTTAGGATTTTCTTACTGTACACAAATACCAGAAAAGTTTGCAGAAGTAAAGTGTAAGGTTAATATTACTAACTTAGGTATAATGAGAGCAATATACAAAAGAGAAGATTTCAAAGGTCACTGAAGCTTCTATACTGCCACATCTTGATCTGACCAGTGCAGACATAACTGGTATATGTGAACAGAAAGTACACGTATCTGTAGTAAATACATGTTAACATATGTTGGTATTTCTAAAACTGCTGCTTTAAGTATGTGAAGACATTGGGTAATTTTTTCTGCTTTTAACTGATATTCTCCCAGAAAGTTGTACTCTGAGGTTGTAGTACTAACATATCCGAAAGTTTTTCAAATAAAAATATAAGCCACTATTTAACTGCAAAAGTAGATTTACAAAAGAGTAATGAAAGCTAAATCTAAATGCTGTAAGATGATAAATATTATCTTCTTATAATATAGGCTAGTATATAAAATACTTAAAATATATATACATTTTTAAGTAAGGAATAGCTAACAGAAAATGGATATAAGACTCAATAAATTCTATATTTTCTAAAGTTTTAAATCTTTTAAATTATATGCAGTTTTATTGGAGAAAAGGAAATTTATTTATAATTACTGCATACATTTTATTTTGACCATGCAAATAGTGTCCAAATTTCCTTGGGTCATAAAGATAAATTTCATTGAATCAGAGTTCCAAAGTTGAAAAAGAAAAGGTCTTCATCTATTTTGTTTGGTTCCTCTTAAAATATTCAACTTTAATTCCATAAATATTTCTTATGTTAATAATCACCTTAAAAACACAACACTTATTCACAGAGATATGCATCCCAATGTTCATCAGAACATTATTTATAATAGCCAAGGGCTGGAAACAACTGTAATGACCAACAACAAATGAGTGGCTAAAGAAGATGTGGAATACAATGGAAATACTACATGGCCACCCAAAAGGGAGAAATCCTGTTATTTGCAGCACCAGGGGTGGACATGTAGAGAATTATGCTGAGCGAGAAGGCAAAAGACAAACATGGTATCCTACCACTCATACGAGGTATAAAGAGACATACAAGAAAGGAACTAAATTAAATAATAGTAGACTTCCAAAAAAGAAAGACAGAGAACAAATTCAAACAATAAACTTTTAGCAGGGACAAAAAAGCACATCAGAGTGTGTTAAAAGAGATGAAGGGGGAGTGGGGCCAAACAGGGTAAAGGGGGTTAATTGTAAAATGAAGGGAAAAATGGAAATCATTGTAAACTCACTATACCACATACAGATGTAAACTTGCTATCATGTATACCTCAAACCTAGCTAATGTTAAAATGCAATATTCCTTCAAAGAAATCAATTAAAAAAAAGAAAAATATAACATAGGGGCTTAATATATAATACCACAATAAAAGGTCTATTAACAGACATTTATTTCAAGTAGACATACTGCTTTATATTTGAGCTCAGAAATGGGTAATTTTCAACTCTGAAAACATGATAATTTGCATGACTCAACTGGAAGATCAATGTAATAATTTACCAATATCCTAATTGATTGTTCATGCCAAGGTTAGAAAACAAATCACACAAAGAGGTAGCAATACCAGGAGGACTCCAAATAATCCTAACAAGTGTTATGATTATAGAAAATACTAAAATATTTTAAAATAGTACTTACCCAACATCAATTTTATTCTGAATAACACTAATTTCTTCTGGATCTAGCTCTGGTATCCATTTTTCTATTTCTTCTGCCCAAGGGTACCTCAGTGATGAAGGGACCACTATTAAAAGAGGCCATTCTTCCTTATAAAAGTAAGTGATGGCAATTGCCTGGATTGTCTTTCCTAGGCCCATCTAAGTTAAAAGAAAACACAAATATATAAGCAAATATAAAAGCTAATATATTTGGAAGAAAATTTAGAATACTTCTTGTTTTGATAATATTCTAATTAAAATTTTATTGACGTAATATTGCATTATATGTTTCAGTTGTGCATTATAAATCAACATCTGTATATACTTCATTAAGTTTACCACTAAAGTCTGATTCTATCCCTCACTATATAATTGATTCTATATACAAGATTTTCCCACCCCTTATCCCCATTCCCTTTTGGTAACCAATAACTGGGGCTTATAATTCAAGTAGTGCTCTATGGTGGTCAAATATACCATTTAGCAAAATTTCTTAATTTTGTCTCTTACTGAGATCAGGAATTTGGGTCTTCAATAGGTATATGTGGGAATGGAACTTGAAACAAATTAAAGGTAGGAAAAGAGAGAGAAAGAACTAGTATTAAGTATAAAAAAAGAATAAGAATAATCCTGGTGTTCTGAGATCATAATTTGGTTAGATAATTTTATCTTCTAGTTCCTTAATTCTATCTTATATCTAATTTGCTACTATATTAAACGTAAGTAAAGCAGTCACTTGCTAACTTTCTTTACTATTGGTTGTCCCTTTGGCAGGGGGGCACTAGGCAGGAGAAGATAAAGTTTGATGGGAAAGACTCAAACAATACATGATTCCAAAGTGAAAAACAAAAGCCTATACTATAATTTTGTGTTTTCATTGAAGAGAGAGATAATACGTAATAAGGGAATGGTGAATTCTAGATAAAATTTGGAAATAGAAAAATATAACGACTATTTTTCCCTAGAAAAGGCTTTTAAGACCCGTATTTAGATTTCAGCATTTTGTAAAGAATTGTAAATAGCATAACATTCAATTATAAAAGCACCAACACACTCAAGTAATTTAGGTGAAGAGAAATACCTATTCTCAATAGGTGGTTCAAAGACATTGCTTCTCATTGCAATAAAATTTGTTAAAGTGGAACCATTCAAAGTTTCATCAAAAGTAAAGCCAAATAACCTATTAAGAACCAAAGCCTTGACTCAATAATAGTCCAACTGTCTAGGTACAACATAAAATGAATAAAATATATTTACTTCAAAGGATAGTTTATCTGTTTTCAAAATAAGTCACTACTATGCTTAGGAAAATAATTTTAGGTTTTCTAAGATCTTACTCCATAAAATTATCAGAAATAATTAAATAACACTCCTAATTGACATAAATATTAAAGTTAAAATTTTTAAGCTGTGATTGCTTTTATATAGCAAATATATATGAGACACCTACTGACTGAGCACATTTTTGAAGCTGGAAAATTTTCCAGTTTTAATGTTATAAGCAGTGTCTACCTTTTAAAGTAGAGATGTAGGTTTGTTTTTAGAATAAATGGACTATTTGTTCTCAGAGACTTCTTTTAAGAGCCCATTTGGCTATGCAGATTATAAATCTTAATGAGAAACTAAGTTAAAAAACCCACATAGGGAAATTCCAGACTGAAATCTTAAGGTCTTTCAATTACTAGTGCTAAGGAGGTATATGTTTAATATATACAACATAAAACAAAAATGTACTATATGTATGGTATATAAACTATACAGTATACGGCACGTCCTGGTGAGTCATGGTTAAGTCTGCTGCCATTGGATGAGTGTAGCCCATCTACATGCCAAGGTCCTGGGTTCTTGTCCCCGGGCAGAGGTTAAGTAACCCAGATGAACACCTAAATGGTCCTTTCTTCTCTCTCTTCATGCCTCCTTGCTTACTCATCTTCATTTCTACTTGCACCTTTTCTATTAAAAAAAGTATATAACATACATACATACATATATACATATGCACACATAGCATACAGTTTATAAGACTATATAATGGATAGGATATTATACATAACATACACATCGCCTTATTCTGACAGACTTATAATTTTATTTCCTGTAGAGATATTTAGATAATACACATGAAGATTACTGTTTGTTATAAGACCAGCATGCATACATGTACATTAATGTGCACATGTATATATATTCATTCATGTGCTCCTGTATCATAGGGACTAGAAGGGAACGGACCATAGGAATAGAGACAAGCAGGCTAATATTCTTCTTACGCAAAACTAAAGAGATCACACTTTGAGCAATATGTTGTCACACATCCATGATGGTTTAACTCTTCATTGTGGACAAGAGTAGACTTTCCTAAAGGGAAAACAATGGAATCAGTGAGACTAGAAAATAACTGAACTCTAGAACATAGCAGGATGGGATAAAAAAATATCATTTCTAAAGACAATACATTGAGTTGATAATGGGAGGAAAACTCAATGAGACATGTACTCCAAAGCACTGCTTACTGATGCCCACAAGGGGAACAATAAAAAGCAAAGCACTGAGAAGGCTCAGCAATAAACAGAGGCTGGATTTGAGCAAATATACTCAAAGAATAGCCACTGCATTATTATTACACTTCTGGAGCACAAAGGAGAGGACTGAACTCCTCCTCATTTACCCCATAGGATCCACATTTCAGCAGTGAAG
The DNA here is from genome assembly GCA_004363575.1 of Solenodon paradoxus. NCBI lineage: Eukaryota > Metazoa > Chordata > Mammalia > Eulipotyphla > Solenodontidae > Solenodon > Solenodon paradoxus. Next base: position 73,357 of record RJWH01000801.1, on the reverse strand, counting down.
AGCTCCAACACCACAGCAGATAGACTGCAAGAACCAGGTCTGGAAATCCTGGGAGGAGGATTGATCCTGTGCCACTCACACAAAAGGAGGGTGCCTTCCACACCCAGTGACCATTCTCCACCTGAGATCTTTTCCATGGAAGCAGGAAAGGGTCAAAAATATAAAATAAAACCAGAGCACCACCTACAGATAAAAAAAAACAAGCAATTCAGCAACAAAGTCCCTAGGGGAAAAAAGAGAGCACAAGGTAGTATTGATCACAAGGAAATGATACCCACTCAGAAATCAAATTAAAATACATGAAGGATCACATCCTTTAGCAGAAGAATTCAAAGTAGCAATCATAAAGAAACTGAAAGAGATAGAAACTCAGTAAAAGAGATCAAAGAAATACATGAGACAAAACAAAATAGTTCAATGAGCTCAAAAATAAAATTAATAAGTAGAAGACAAAGATTGAAGCTTTAAATAAGAAAAAAAAAAACAGACATTCTGGAGGTGAAGAATGCAATATATGAGATCAAGAGCACTATACAGAAGTATAAAAGTAGAATTGACCAAATGGAGGAGAGGATCAGTTAACTGGAGGATATAAATTTAGAAAGGAGTCACGTGGAAATAGAGAATGCAAAAAAAAAAAAAAGTGAAGAAAAAAACTCAAAGAACTATTTGATTCCACTAGAAAAGGCTATATAACAATAATGGGTATTCCAACAGGTGAAGAAAAAAGGAAGCTGAGAACATTTTCAAAGAAATAATGGCTGAAATCTTACCACCTGAGGAAGGAACTGAATTTACAGATCAATGAACCAATAGCACTTCTGGTTATCTAAATCCAGAAAAAACCCCAAACCAAAACTAAAACAAAACCCTACACCAAGATATAACTATGAAACAATCACAGTACAAGTCAAGGTGCGCCCTGGTAGCTAGTAGTTAAGTCCACTGTCTCTAGCCAGTGCAGTCCACAAACATCCCAAGGACCAGGGTTCTTGACCAGGGGCTGTGAGGAACAACCAAGATAAACAACTAAATAAAATATTTCTTCCTCCTCTTTCTTCCCCACCTGCCTGCCTGCTCACCTTCATTCCTGCTGCCACCCTTCCTTAAAAAAAAAATGTAAAAAGTGCAAAACAAAGAAACAATATTAAAGGTGTCTAGAGGAAAAATAAGCAAGCAACCTATAAAGGTACTCCTATCAAATCACCATCAGACTTCTAAATAGAAACTCTACAGGCTAGGAGAGAGTGGAATGATACAGTCAAAATATAAAGATAAGAACACTAGATCCTACAAAACTCTCTCTCAGATGTGAGGTAGAATAAAGGTTTTCTCTGGCAAACAAAAGCTGAAGAAATTAGGTACCATGAGACAACCCTTACAAGAAATGGTGAGATGTCTATCTAAATTTTTTCAAAGTTCACGTAAAACTGAAAAATTCAAAAGATGGACAAAACCAGAAAACAAAAGTCAAAATGGCTGTAGCAAGCCCTTGTATATCAAGAAACACCCTGAATATCCCTGAATATAAATGCACTGAATTCACAAATAAAACACAAAGAGCGGTTGGATTAAAAAAGGAAACCCATCTATATGTGGGTTACCAGAGATTCACTTAACATATAGAAACAAACACTTAAGCTGGAGAAGGTCTGTAGAAGAAGGCATTTGTACACTGTTGTGGGAATCTGACCATCCAGTAAAGCCAACACTTTGAATTCATTCAGCAATATACTTGAATAGTATACTAAATTCATAAGATGAGATCAGTTAAATTGTGGTACAGCCATATTATGAGACATGTAATCAATTTTCTAAAAGTTATCTATATGCTGATATGGAAAGATTAGGAAGTCACTAATTGCAAAATGAAAAAGAAAAATAGTGTGGTAAATATGATCTAGTTACCACTGAGAGAAAGAAAGGAGAAAGGAGAGAGAAAGAGAAAAGAAGAGAAAGTAAAAAGAAGGAATGGAGAAAGAACAGATGAAACGGTAAAAAGCTTTGGAGGATATATCTGCAGGGGTGAGGAGGGAAGGAAAAGACAACCTTTGATTTATATTAAGTATTTCCTGTTGTGTATATAGCCCCTATAAATAAATATTACTTCAAAGGGGTGGGGAAAGGCAGTAAGGGACATAGAGAGAAAACTTCATCAAAAAATATCCAAGAGACTGAGAAATAGTAAATTTCTAAGTAACTAAACTGGAAAGTGTTTAATGATAAAATCTGGAGATTACCTGAGACCTTATTTTAAAGTTTACTGAGGTGGGAAGCAGGCATGAAGGCAAGGGAGAGGGGATAGCGGGTAAAGGATGGTGAAATGGAAAGATATAAACACATAATTAAATAGATAAAAGAAGATCTTTTCCAATCCCCACCCCACCCCGCCCCACCAAAACCCCAAAACAAGCAAACAAACTGTTCAAACTCAATAGAGGAAAAATAAAGAAGCAAAAAATGAAGCAGCCTAAGGATGCATAATACTTCTGCTGAAAGAGAGTAAGACTCAAGGAAAAATCACTTTTCCTTAATATGCTTGGATCTTCAATTTGTAACAATGTGAGCATTATTATATTACACAAGAAAATGTGGGAAGATGTATAAGGAATAACTTATGTTTCCTGAGGAAAAAACAATTTTATTCAATAAAAGAAAGAAAAATATCAAAATTTTTAATTTCAAAACATAGGAAAAAGAACAATAAGCACAGACTATAATATTTTCTAAGAATTTTAAATTATATATCTGATGTGGGCAGCAATCTGTTCCCACCATATTCAAAATCTTTAGAGACAGTCTTTTTCAAATTAAGATTACTTTGAGCTGATTTTTTGGGAAACAGTAGATATAGCAGAAGCTGTGAAGATGGAGAGGTTACCCTTTTGTAAGAAAAATTTACAGTTATAAAGGAAATCTCTATTTGTAAGGGTTTCTTCCTATCTGTACCTGGAAGGGAGGGACACTCTAAATCATAAGAAGCCTTTTTTATAATGGAGAAGACATTGATTTAAATCTGCATAAGAACCTCAGCCTTGTTCACCATATTTTTCCTAGTAACCTTCCTTAACTGACTTCTGTCTGTTCTGATACCACCAGTATCTTTCCTCAGTGTTTAGCTGAAGATGATGTTTAAGGTGGTAGATTGGGCCATCTAAGGGAATTTACTCATGTTCCTAGGTAGCTCCCTTTTATACTTCAGGTATACATTAATAAACTTTTGTTTACTTTCCTTTTCGCTAATCTGTCTTTTATAATAGGAGTCTCAGTCAAGAACTCAGTAGGGAGAGGGAAAATTAATTTTCCTCCCCTACATTCATATTTAATCTTCAAGAGTGCCAAGATAGTTAAATGAGATATGATTAAAACAAAACAAGCCCAAAGTGGAGTGACTTAAGCTAAGCCCCAAGCCACCAAACCAACTTAATTACAGTTTTGACCTCTCCTTGAAATGGAATCTTAACCAATTAGCATTAATGAGGTAATCTGCCTGACCTACTCCTGCTATCCCCTAAAGGAAAGTGACCTTGCCACAACTGATCCACTTTTTGCTAGTATAATTTCCTTGTTTTTGCTCACTCCTGCCCATGAAAGTTACTTTGTATAGCTCCTTAGAACTCATTTTTTTCTAGATTAGATGTTGCCCAGTTCAGGAATGGTTGAATAAAGCCAATACGATCTTTAAAATTAGCTCAGTTACATCTTTTTTTTAAAAAAACAGTTAAATTCTCAGATGTATATATATTTTGGGATGGGGCAAGAGACACAATGGGGTCTTCACATAAAGGGATGGTTTCATATGAAAGCACTTTGCCTCTAGATGCTTGTCCTACCTTAAGATAGATACTTCTGATAAAAAGGTTATTTCTAGAGATGATGCTATCTATTTGTAATCTTCACTCTTTAAAGTAACAGTTTCTCTGAGACCTGCAGATCCTTGACTTATCGTTAGCTCTATAACAGAGTGCCATATATTAGAAAAAGTCTGCTTTGACTTTTTTTGACTCTTGAAAAAGTCTAACAAAACAATTTTGAGACTAGTTTATAATCAAAATACTATATTTAATCAGTTATGATCAAACAAAAACTGCTTAATCATTGGAAGAAGTAACTTACACTACTAAAATTTCTAGTTGCAATGAACACAGAAGAATAAAATATAATGCCACCTTCTTTTTTGAAAAAGGAAAGGTACAGGCGGGAATGAAGGGGAGCAAAAGCAGTCATGCAGGGAGAAGAGCACAACTCCACCAGGGTGTGCCTAGTACATGCTTTAGAAAAAGAAAAATGTATAAAATATACAAAATTATCCATGTGGCATAATAACTGTGAATATGCTGATCACAAATGTAATCCAAGGTAAATGAAAACAAGTCTGAAAAGAAGTTAACAGTGAATATTTATACTTGCAATCGGTCACTGCCATGAACAGATCAATTCAGCTAGAAATTTTATAAAAGATAAGATTAATAAATACTTTGCTGACCATGTGAATACTTACAGCGTAGAGGTTTATACCTTTTTGCTATGTGGTAACACCATATTTAATTTGAAGACAACATGAGAAATAAGAATAAAGAATTTCATGTTGTTAACTCAGATATATTAAAAGAATATTTTCTTCAGTTATATAATGACACATAAAATTGTGTTGGAAATGAAGCAAATAAATAAGATTACCACTTATGAAAAAAATTGCTTCTGCTTTTATAACAAGCAATCAAATGAAAATCAATCAAAACTATACCAAACAGTAGCTTTTTAAGGTTATTAGAATACTTCCAGTTGAACAAGTACTTGTATTAATTTAACTCATATAGAAATCATTCAGAACCACTAGAAATAACTTGTAATCTTGATTTTGCAATTTAAAAAAACTGCTAAACATATTGCAGTATCAAAGATTCACTACTCAATTTAAGAACTCAGACCATTTTAAGAAGGGTCTTAAATATATTACAAAAGAAGTAAAAAGGAAACCTTCATAAGAAAAGTTTTCTCAAAAGAAATATAAGAAATGGCAGGCTATGATGGAGTAGGAGTTTGACATAGTACACATACATCTCAAAATACCAGGTTCCCATTCAAGGGATGAAGGGAACAACCCTTTATATATACATATATATATGTATATATAAAGTTGCTTCTTCCTCTTCTCACTGCCTGTCTGCCTATCCGCCTTCATTTCTAGCTGTACTTTTCCTTTAAAACAAACCAAAAAACCAAAAAAAGCAAGACCTCTACAAAATTTACATGAGAAACTATGGGATGGGGCAAGAGTGAGGGGATGGGATAAAAAAAATGAAGGAGATGACAAGATAGTGGGACACTGGGGCACTGGAGGTGGGTATGGTGTGGAATACAGAAAGACTGAGGGGCAAATTCAATATTCCAATAACGATATAGGAAGTGAAATAATAAAAAAAACAATGAAAATCACAAATATCATTTAATCTGTCTACCTGCACATTAAACCAATACATAAAATATATAATTTCATATGTAATCAGTATAATAAATGATATATTTTAAGTACATTAAATAAAAACCATACCAAGCCTTTTAAAAATAAAATTCAATGCAAATGTTATATTAAAAAAAAACTTCCAGCCCCTTCCCTATAGTGTCTCAGGCAGTTAACACCAAGGCTATGGAAGCTGTGGATCCAGGTTCCAGACCTGGGATCAGGTGTTGGGGGTGCATGGGGTGGGAGAAAGGAAGAAAATCTTCTTGAGAAAAAAATTCAAATTGGATTTAGAATCGGAATAAATGTTACTTGTGAAGTATTAATGATTTTAACAATAAAAGTTAATTTATATAGGAAAATTCATGATTTTATTGTACTGAATTAGTGACATTAAAAGTAGAGAAAATAGAGAAATTATCACCCCATATATTCTCCATATGTGTGTTACAAAACTTGAGCTTTTCCTTTAAAAAAAGTAGAGGCATGTCCTGGTGGCTCAGGTGTTAAGCCCAAGCCTAGGGAGCAATCCACGCACCCAAGTACTTGAGTTCAAAGTCCAGGACTGGGGAACAACTAAAAATTAACAACTAGGTAAATAAAATGCTTCTTCCTCCTCTTTCTTCCTCCCTGCCTCCTGCCTGCCTGCTTTCTTTCCCCTAAAAAAAAATTAGTAGAGAAAATGGTTCACTAAATTCATAGTTAACATTATATCATAAGTTAATAAGGTAAAGAAAAATTTAAAATCATGAAAATATTAGAATAAAAAATAACTAACTCACCTGATGAATTAATCACATATTATAAAATAACTTAAAATACGAAGCTTAAATAAAAATGTATTGAAAAGTGACAAGACTATTCAGTCAACAATATTTATTAATTTACCACTCCTATTATTTTTATTAATAATCCTAGTACAATATTAAAAAAAATAATCATTTCACTTTATGTGGAAACTCAGGGAAGAAAAAGGCCTTGGATTTGCATAAAATGAAGAATAAGAAACAGGTATATAAAATACTCTAAGGAAATTAAACAAAGGACATAACTTATCTCTAATTGATAGCCTTTGGTAACTGAAAAAAGATGAAATTATGCTTACTGTGCAATGTTAGAAGAAGTAGAAGCACACAGAAAATATTTGGAAATAATCTTTATTTCAAAATTGTTAGGGTAAATAAACACTGGATGGTTCCATACAATTTATACTGTAAACTTCATTTCCAATATCCTATATTTCCTAAATCATGGAACCTTCCTTTCCTGATTGAAAACTTCTTAATAAATATTGCAATAGATTTTATGTTTATAAATCTATATTTTTGTTATTTCTTAATCTGTACCCTTAAGAACATATCAAATAGACCCTAGATATGTTATTCGTTGCAAACAGGAATAAAAGGTAGGTATTCCAATACTTAAAGGAAAAAATGACTTTAGAATATCCAATGTACATAATAAGACCTGAACTGATAAAAATTACTAGCTGCTCACTATGAAGTCTGTAACTGCTATGAATATTTAGAATTATTATTGAATTCCCAATGCAGCTGTGGTCACTTTGCTCTTTTAAGTTCTGTGGATATTTAAGAACATACTAAAAAAGGAAAAGCAGATTATGGAGTTACATTTAAATTTAACCACCCCCCAAAAATTTTAAATAATTTCTATCCATTAAGAATATTCTATTTAATAAAAACTAGTAAGGCAGGAATGTTTAAAATAATCTTTTACAACGTACTTGGTAATGTTAATGTATAAAAACTGACTTAGAGTGAGATAATGGCATTATGGCTTTGTACTTTTCAAATGTTTATGTGAATTTTAAACATTATATTTGAGAAAGAAGCTTTGTGTCTGATTCTATCCGGATAGGGTTTAACATTACTGTCACTGTTTTTCATTTTGACTTTTGTCCAAGACCGTTGAGAGAACATTGTAATAACCCAGCTGTGCAAAACAGCAGGAGCACTGAACAAAATTACTTCAGCCTCCTAAGAAATCAGGGCAAACTTCTTTAAAACAAAAAATGCAACCAATTGCATTTTGTACTTTGCCAGTGTTCAAGATAAAAATTTTCAGACTGAAGGATGATTTGAAGGACACTTCTAGACTAGAGGTTTCAGTACAGTTTTTTAAAAGATCCCCAAATCCCTAACTCACTTTAAGAGATCTTCTCTCTATTTCCTCTAGGCCTAAAGTAACTGGAAGGTAGGTGGTAGTGTGTTGTGTCCCTGATTTAAAGTACTGGTGACTGGTCATCCCTCTTGTTTCAATAGAGACATTTTTCTTAACTATCTCAAATGGTGTCAAGCAAAACAACAAAAAATTATGACAAAAAATTCTCTCTTATTCATTCATTTGGAAAATAATAAGTAGAAATCCACTATTTCCCAGACACTGCTAGGTAGATATGGCTTCAGTATTTGACATAAAAATCAATGGGAGAAAACCGGACAAATAGAGTAGATCATAATTCAAACTTCAGTAGGAGTGAGAGCCCAGAGGAACTAAGGGGCAACCAAGGATGAAAATACAAAGGAAGTGATAATTGAAGAGAATTTTGAATGATGCTTTTGGTAGAAGGACTTGAGAAGAGGATGATGTATCAAAGGTAAAGATTTCACCAGAAAAAGAACATATATATGCATATATATGTATATATGTATATGTATGTATGTGTGTATATATATATATATATATATATATAGAGAGAGAGAGAGAGAGAGAGAGAGAGAGAGAGAGAGAGAGAGAGAGAGAGAGAGAGGGAGAGAGAGAGAAAGAGAGATCTCAAAGCATAAAAAGTCACAGTATTTGGAGATAGGAGAAAATGGGAAAGAAATGTCTGAAATATGTTTCTCCTGCTCCTTATATAAGTAATTTCATGAAAAGTAGTATTCTAGTCTTTCCACAAGAAAGGTGAAGCTTAGAGAGAATAGTTAATTTGTCCAACATGACATTGATAGTACATAGTAGAGATTAAAATAAGTAGAGAGATATAAATATTACTATTTTATGCTGGAAAAGAGCAGAAGAGAATGGAAGAAATAGGGAGTGAATACCTTGTGAAGAGCCTTCTCTACAGACAACAGGAATGGAGAATTTTAGGAATATGACTCTAGGAGCAGTGAAGAGTGGCTATTTTCATTTTATTTGGCTTTGGCTTTTAGAAAATAAATGGAATATTTGTTAAATCATTCTATAAGGACATCACTACCCTAAAAATAAAAACAAAGATATTACATGAAAGGAAAACTATTCACTATGATCAAGTAGAACTTATCCCAGATAAGAAAGACTGGCTCAACATTTGAATATCAATAAATATGACCCATCACATCAAAAGACTAAAGAGGAAAAAAAAAAATCCATAAAATTCAGCACAGAAAAAGTATATATTAAAATAAAATGTGCATTCATGACTCAAACTCTCAGAAAAGTAGAAACACAAGGAAATTTCTTCAATTTTATGAATGGTATCTCCAAAAAAACCTACAACTAACATCATACTTAACGTGGAGAAACTGGATGGTTTTTCAAGACTGAAAATAAGACAAGGACCTCCTGTCTCACGATTCCTTTTCACAATGTACTAGAAAACATAGATAGTATAGAAATACAAAAAAAGGAAAGAAGATGGAAACCTGGTAGGAGCTAAGTCTCGTCTCCTTCCCACAGAGGAACTAGGAATCACCTATTTTGCAGACACAAATTCTGAAGAAAAGCAGATCAAGAAACTAGAGAGACAGCAACAGCAATCACCATCATAAAGGGTAAGTGAAACATCAGGATTCAGAGTTACCGTTGCAGATTCAGGATTCCCAGCTTCAGGATGGGGAAAAAGGCCAAAGTAGAGGGGTAGGAGTCTCAGGGAAAACCACACCTCCCAAAGAGTCACTCTGATAGCAGAGCCTGTCCAATGGAACGAGGACACAGAGCCAGGGAAGAGGGTCTTGGCACAGGGTAGAAGGAGGACCAGTGCTCAGGGGGCCTGAGTACGAGTCCCTAGTGGGGAAATTACATAGGGCACCACCATAATCAGAAAGAAGCTAGGGCAATCTCTCACCCCCAACCCAAGTCACCAAATTGTGCAGAGACACAGGACTGACCCACTAGAAATCCCATTCAGGCTTAAAGGAAGAAGAGAGGAGCCTTCAACAGTTACCCACAAGTGCAATTCTGTGGGTGGAGGTGGATTGCTGATTGTAGACCAATGACAAGGTGGTCATTACCATTCAGATCTGTGATGCTGCATCCCTAACACAAACTCAGTCTCATTGACTGAACTATAGAACCTGATGCAGGGTTCATGTGGAAACTTCAACAAATCCAATCAGTGATGACACCACATAAATTAAGAATCCCCGGTGTTCAAACCAAGACACAAGCTTATTTAGTGCAAGTCAGTACAAGGCCAGCACTTCAGGGAAATCTAACGCACACAAAAAAAAAGCAAAACAAAAATACAGAGAAATGTATATGAAATGACAGGTACAATTAAAAACCCAAGGGAAAATCTGAATGCAACAGACATATGCAAACTACCTGATGATGAATTTAGGGCAAAAGTGATAATATACTCAAGAAAATCAAGAAAACATGACAGGACGAAAACGAGAATAACAAAAAAGAGAGAAAAAACAAACAAGCTGTCAAAGAAATAAAGAACACAATAGGTGAACTAAATAACTCAATAGAGGGTCTCAAGAGTAGGATGGAGGAAGCCTCCAACAGAATCAGTGACATAGAAGACAGGACAGAGAAATACACTCAAGCAAATCAGTAAAGAAAAAAAAGAAAAGAAATGAAGACAGTATTCAAGACCTATGAGATAATATCAAAAGGAACAATATTCATATCATATTGGTCCCAGAAGGATAGAGAGAAAAGGGAGCTGAAATGCTATCTGAAAAAAGAATAGACGAAAATGTCCCTAATTTGAGGAAAGAAGCAAGCATACAGATGTAGGAAGCTAAACAAATTCATTGCAACCTATGCTCACCTAAAGAAACAAGAAAAATTGCAAATGAACAATCTAACTCTATAGTTAAAAGCAACTAAGAAAGAACAGTTAAAGTAAAAAATCAGTACAAGACAGGAAATACTAAAAATCTGAGCAGGAGAAAGGAAAAAAAGATGGCATTGGCAGAAATTGGTCACTAGAACACTTCACAAAAAAATTCCAGTTTTCCAGAGTTCAAACAAGCGGAAGCATTTTGGAACTTCACTGGCTCTGCTGAGGGCACTTGGAATACAAAAGGAGCTTGGAGTCGAATAACTAACTCTATAGGTTGGTGAGAAAGGCACGGGAGTTGTGCACAGAGACCTCAGCAATAAAGGTGACTCCTTCGTGCTCCATGCCGTGCACCCACAGAGACTGCCTACAGCTGAAGAAGTGCTAGTGTGAGGAAGCAGAACGTGCCAGCAATTTCAGAGGGCAGATAGGGGCCATTCTGATCTCAAGTGGCATGGGGCTTGCAGAGGCAGCGGCACAGATCACCTCCTTGTTTCTCTCTGGCTCTAATGGAAACAGAAGAGACAGCCCTGCTAACACCTAGCAGCACCAATACAGACAGAGCTGGGAGTGGCAAGCATAGGCCGAGTGGAGAGAGGGAGAGGGCACTGTGGTTGGTGCTGGAACAAACTCTGGCTAGAATAAAGCCTAAAAGGAGAGAGTTGGAGGCAGAAAAACAAGAGCATAGAGGCACGGCACTCATTATGCCATGTATCTTAGGGCTGGGGATCCTTGGGACTCAGGTTCCAGTGGCTGACACCATGGTGGAGCAGTATGTGGATAGGACTCAGTCCTAGTGGTTTGGTGACGACAAGAAATCCAAGCACAGCCAGCAAAGATAAGCCAGTCACGTTTTATCAGCAAAACAAGCTTCCTATTGCAAACCAGACTGTAATAGCTGCACTGCTCACTGACCCCCACTCCCACACACACCGAACACCCCATGACCCCCAGCAGTCATCTTCACTCACTAACACAACAAAAACACTACAGAAGCCTGTAAGGAACAAAAATATAAAATAAAACAAAAATAGAGCGCTCCCTGGCAGAAGACAAAAAACTAACAACTGATCAACATGAACCCACATCATGGGGGAGTGGGGGGGAGGGAGGGGACACAACACACCTTGAAATCTCAAGAAATGAAATCACAACAAAATGACAACTCACCAGAAATTAACTTTGAAGACATGGAAGATTGGTTGTTTCAAAGAGATAAAGAATTCAAGGCTGCAATCATAAAGAATTTTAGAGACTCAAAAGAAAATTCAGAAAAACAAATCAATGACCTCAAAAACATCATCAAGGAGTAGAAGACAGAAACTGAAATCCTATAGAAAAAATGAACAGAGATTCAGGATTTAAAGGAGATAATTAATGAAACAGAATAATAGAGAAAGCTATGGTAATAGAATAAACCAAATAGAGGAAAAGATTAGTGATATAGAGGATAATAATGCAGAAAGCAACCAGGAAGGAGAAAGAAATTAAATGCATAACAAAGCAAAACAAACAAACAAATATTCATAGAACTATCTAACACCATCAGGAAAGGCAACATTAGAATATCAGGTATCCCAGAAGGTGAAGAGAAAAAGAAGGGAACAGAGAATATATTCAAAGAAATAATTTTGCAAAACTTCCAAGACCTAGAAAAGGAAATGAACACCTAGGTCAATGAAGCCAACACAACATCCAATTTTATAAATTAAAAAAAACAAAAACAAAAACACCAAGACACATAATTGGGAAAGTACCAAGAATCCTAGACAAAGAAAGAATCCTAAAGGTAAAAAAAGCAGGTAACATGTAAAGGTACTCCTGTCAGAAAAAAACTCTCAGACCTCTCAGTAGAAACTCTACAGGTTAGAAGAGAATGGAATGGTGTCTTCAAAATACTACAAGATAAAAACTACCAGCAAAGAATAGTATATATCCCACAACTCTCCCTCTCTCAAATTTGAGGGAGAAATAAAGGTTTTTCCCAACAAACAAAAGCTGAAAGATTTTACGGCTACAAGACCTACTCTACCAGAAATAGTAAAAGAGGGTCTACTATTTAAACCAAAGAGAAGAAACCTTACAAAAATGTAAACAAAGTAACAAATAGATCACAAAACCAGAAAACAAAAATCAAAATGGCAGTAACATGTTATCAAATGTCAATAATTACTGTAAATGTAAATGGACTGAACTCACCAATTAAAAGACAGAGTAGCTAAATGGATTTCAAAAAGAAAATCCAACTAAATGTTGTTTGCAAGAAACTCATCTAAAGTAAGGAGACAAGCAAAGGCTTTAAGTTAATGGACAGAAAACAGTACTCCAAGCTAATTATGAATCCAAAAGAGCAGGAACTGCTATACTCATATCAGATAAAGCAGTCTTTCAACTATGGAAGGAAAAAAGATAAAGATGGACATTACATGGTGATAAAGGGATCAATACAACAGAAAGACTTAACACTTATTAACATTTATGCACCCAATAGGACCAGCCAAATATATGAAACAAATATTAACAGATTTAAATAGAGATATTGACAGCAACACAATTATAGTAGGGGATTTCAATACTCCTCTTTCAGTAAAAGCAGGTCATCCAAACAGAGAATAAAGAAACAAGATCTTTAAACAACACAACAGAAGAGCTGGATTTAATAGACATATATAGAGTACCTCATCCTACAACTACAGACTTAAGACATTATTTTTTTTCATGGAAAATTCTCAAGGATATACCACATACTGGGAAACAAAACAAGATTCGATACCTTTTCAAAGAGTGAAATTGTATCTAGCATCTTTTCAGGCCACATGATACCGAACTAGAGATAGATCAAATGAGGATAGAAAAAGAATGGAGAATAAACAATATATTGTTGAACAACCATTGGGTAAAGGAGGAAATTCAGGAAGAAATTTTAAAATACCTGAAATAAAAAAACAACAACAACAAACAAACTAGCAATGGAGGAGTCATGCTACCTGACTTCAAACTCTACTACAAAGCAACAATAATTAAAACAGCATGATATTGGAATAAAAATAGAAATACAGAACAATGGGACAGAATTGAAAGCCTAGAAATAAACCCACATATATATGGACATCTAATTTTTTAGACAGGAGCCAAAAACTTACAATGCAGCAAAGATAGTTTCTTCAACAAATGATGCTGGGAGAACAGGATAGTGACAAGCAAACAGTTGAAACTAGACCACTACCTACACCATACACAAAAATCAACTCAAGATGGATTAAGCTCAGGAACCATAAAATACATAGAGGAAAACATAGGCAAAATATTATTGGACACAGATTTATGAGGTATCTTTAGAAACTCAACTCCCATAGCAAGGCAAATAAAATTCAAAATAAACAAATAGGATTATATGGAATTAAAAAGTTTCTACACAGCAAAAGAAACTCGCATCAAAACAAAAAAGTATCCAACTCAATGGAAAAGACATTTGCCTTTCACATCTTGGACAACAGGTTAATATCCAAAAAATACAAAGAAATCACAAAATTGGACAACAAAAAAAATACAATAAAAAATGGGCTGATGACCTTAACAGATACCTCTCCAAGAATGACATACAAAAAGCCAAAATGTTCAAGAAAATATGTTCTTCTCTTAGCATTAGGAAATGAGAATCAAAATAACAATGTGATATCACCTCACATGAGTAAGAATGACTATTATCCAAAAAGAAAAAAAAAGGGAAACAACAAATACTGGAGAGGATGTGGAGAAAAGGAAACCCTAATTTACTGTCAACAGGAGTGCAAAATGGTGCAACCATTCTTGAAAGCAGTATGGAGATTACTCAGAGAATTGAGAATGGAAAGTATATGATCCAGTTATCCTCCAACTGGGCATTTACCCTAAAAACACAACACTTATCTGAAGAGATATATGCATATCTCCATGTTCATAACAGCATTATTCACAATAGCTGAGAGCCAGAAACTACCTAAATACCATCAACAGATGAGCAGATAAAGAAAATGTGGTATACATACACAATGGAGTACTATGCAGTCATCAAAATGGAAGAGATCCGGCCACTTGCAGCAACATGAGTACACTGGAGAGAATTATGCTTAGCAAGATAAACCAGAAGGAGAAAGACAGGTAGTGTATGATAGTACTCATATGATGTGTATAGAGATAGAAAACAAATGAATGATATAAATTAAACAATATTAAACTAAAAAAAAAGAACTAATCCAAACAACAATGGATCTTTTGATGGGGGACAAAAAGAAAAATCAAAGGGTACCAAACAGATGGGGGAGGGGAAGGGGAAATTTGGTAGAGATGATTAATTGTAAATGAAGTGGTGGGGGAGGGAAATGTTGGTAAACCTATTGTGGTATATGTAAATATAAATTTGCTATATGTATACCTCAGAAAAAGTTAAATGTCAAAATGCAATATTCCTTCAATAAAAAATAAAATAAAAATCTGAGCAGAAATAATTAAAATAAAAAACAAAAACAAAATCCAGAAGATCAATGAAACCAAAAGTTGTCTCTGAAAAAATAAACAAAATTGACAAATCATTGGCTAGACTCACAAATAAAAAAGGGAAAAGACGCTCATAACTAGAATTAGAAATTAATGGGAGCAGTTACAGCAGATACTGTGGAGATACAAACATCGTAAGACTATGAACAGCTCTGTGCCAAAAGGTGGAAAACCTCAAGGACATGGAAGTATTTTTAGGAAAATACAGTCTACCAAGAACGAACTGGGAAGAATTTGAAAACCTGAACAGCACAATCACGAGCTAGGAAATTAAAGAGCTGATCAAAGGTCTCCCTAGAAATTAAAACCTAAGATCAGACTTTTCTAATGTGTTTTACCAAACTTTCAGAGAAGAATTAATAACTATTTTTCTTAAAAGTCTTTCAAAATATTGAAGGACAGGGAACACTCCCAAACACTTTCTATGTGGCTGACATCACCCTGATACCAAAGACTGATAGAGATGCTACCAAGAAAGAAAATTACAGATCAATATCTCTAAAGAATTTAAATGCAAAAATTTTCAACAAAATATTAGCAAACTGAATCCAACAATGTATCTAAAAGATCCTCTATCATGACCAAATGGGATTTATCCCAGGGATGCAAGGATGGTTCAACATCTATTAGTCTATTAGTGTTATATACCATAACAACAAGAGCGAGAATAACCATATGATCTTATCAATAGAAATCTTTTGAAAGGAACCAACACCCACTTATGATAAAAATTCTGCATTGACAAGGGCTTAATATAAAAAATACAAGGAACTTATTACAAACTCAACAACAGGCAATCTAAAAAAAAAAAACGGAAAAAAGGAATTAAAGAGACATTTTTCTGAAGAAGATAGACAGTTGACCAATAGGCACATGAAAAGATGATCCTACTCCCCTTTTATCAGGGGAAATGCATATCAAAACAACAGTGAGGTATTACCCTATACCTCACAGATTGGCTATCATTCAAAAGTCTGTAAACAACAAATGTTGGTAAAGTTGTGGAGAAAAAGGAACTGTTGGTAGAAGTGTAAATTAGTACAACCCCTATGGAAAATAGTATGGCGATTCTTCAAAAAGTTTAATACAGAAATCCCGTATGATCCCACCATCGTACTTTTGGGTATTTACTCACACACACACACACACACACACACACACACACACACAATGGAATACTACACAAATCTTAGGAGAAAAGAAATCCTGTCATTTGAATCAACATGGATGGATCTAGAGGGGATTATGCTAAGTGAAAGAAGTCAAAAGAAGAAAGATATATTATCAGATGATCTCACTCATAGGTGGAATGTGAATAGACAAAACAAAGCAACAGATGAAACAAAACCAACCATTGTACACTGGCAATAGCACTGAGATTACCAATAGGGAATGGGACATTGAGGGGTGCGTGGCGGGGAGCAAGTGGTGGCAGAGTCCACTGGACAATGGTGAAGAACACTTAGTGATCTGGTGAAGGACAGGGTGTGTTGACAAATAACGAGGACTGGGAGAACTGCACAGACAGAGAACCTACACATATTTATTTCAATTTTAAAAACAAAGTTACTGTAATAAAATTTAAAAAATTTTTAAAAATCTTTAAAGGGCTGAAGATAATCCAAGGATTTGCTGTATTGACAAGGCACTGGTATTTGGATAATTGTTTTTATTGTGAGGCAAATATAGGTATCCCATAGTTCTATTTGTGATTTTCTTGCCCTGTGGAGATGAAGGCTGTGGTTGAGTCAAATGAACTCCATCTTCCAACCTGCCATGCTGAGACATCTGGATGAAAATTAAATAGTCTGACTCAGCAATTCATCAACTCCAAGAAATGGGCTATCTGCTGATCTGTGAACAGACTGCCACACTACAGCTTTCTGTCTGGAGATTTCTTGCCCAACAATCATGGACAGAAAAATGAATTTAAGAACCAATCCAAGTTTCATAAAATGACTCAAGTTCAGACCACTGCCCTTTAAAAATTCCTTTTTTCCAACAGTTACAGTACACATCTTAGAACTGCCCTCTGTTGTGCTCAGGAATCATGATTTCTATTCTCTAATGTACGTTTTCCTAAATATTAAAAAAAAAAAATTTTAAAGGAAAGGAAATAATAGGTACATAGATTGTAAAGGAAGAACTAAAACTGTCTCTATCTGCAGATGACACTACTGTCTATGTAGATGGATAGTCCCAAAGAATTGACAGAAAAACTCTGGAATTAGTAAGCAAATATAGCCAGCTCATGGTATATGAAGTTAATGTACCAAACTTAACTGCTTCCCTATCTCAGCAACAAGCAATTTAGAATTAATTATTTTTATGTAATAGCAACTCCCGAAATGATATATTTAAGTATAAATCTAAGAATTTAAGAATGTGTATGTGGAAAATTACTGATGAAAAAACTGACAGACCTTTTAAACAAATGGAGATTCTGTGTTCATGAACTGAAGATTCAACATTATTAAGCTTTCTTTCAACTTGATGGATAAACTAAATGTAATCTATGTGAAGATGGAGACAGGGATTAAAGTGCTACATCTAGAAACCCAGGAATGCCAAGAATTTCCGGTTCATCACCTGAAGTTAGGGGAGAGGCGCTGAAGAGATTCGCCCTCAGGATACTCAAAAGCAAACAAACCACCTGAGACCTTGGTTTTAGACTTCTAGTCTTCACCAGAGGATAAATTTTGTTACTTTAAGTCAGCAAGTGGTACTTTCTAACAGTACCGTAAGAAAATAACATCCATGCAACCCAGTAATTGCACTCCTAGATAGCTATCCAACTGATTTAAAAACTTGTGCCCTCAAAAACTTACATATCTGTGAATGTTTATAGCAGTTTTGTTTGTAATTACCCCAAACTAGAAGCATATATTAACTGTCTTCATCTTGGTAAATGAAAACAAACAAACAAACAAAAAACACAAACACCAAACTATGGCACATCCACATAAAGGAACATATTATTCAGTGATAAAGTTATTAAACCACAAAGAAGCATGGATGAATCATAAATGCATATGGTTAAGTGAAAAAAGTCAGTGCAGAAAAGCAAATGTTATTTATTTCCAATTATATGACATTCTGGAAAAGACAGAACAACAGATTCCCTAAAGTTATCAACGGCTATCAGAGGTTTGGATTGGGGGGAATTAAATAAGTGAAGTACAGGGGCATACCAAAGGCAGTAAAACTATTATGTAGGACATTTGTAATAGTGAATGAATGAGATCAGGCATTGTTAGAATCCATAAGACTTTACACTACAAATGTATTTAATGTATATAGATATTTAAAAAACAATTTGGGAGATCAGAGGAGTCCTGTGATAGAATACGGAGTGTGATAAAAAGGATTTAAATGCACTATAAATGTATGAAACGTCAGTGAAGATAGCAGAGGAATAAGGTGCTAACCTAAGTAATTTTGGAAATGAGTGAAATCAATGATTAGAAATAAGAATAAAGGCACAAGAAACTGCATAAGCACTGTATTCTAGCTTATCATTTTCTTTCTCGTGAGTATGGGCTAACAAAACTGAAATGACCTTATATGAATACTGGAATTAAACTAAGTAGGTTATGGTAGACAGCAGATGGTGAGAACCAGGAATCTCACTATTTGAGGCTAAAGAGAAGCAAGAGAAGGAAACTAGAATAATCCATTTGGTGATGAATTAAGAGTCGAGACATCAGTACAAACTCACGTTTAGTTTAATTACAGAAACAGATGGTTACATACATAATTTTTTTTAATATACAAACATACATGCTAGTATATATACATGAATCTCTGCTCCGTTAAGGGAGAGGATTTAGAAGAGATGATATTTCAATAGACCTGAATATATCTTCTACCTAGCTCCTACTTCTAATATTCTTCAATAAGGTAGCAGGATTTCTTGGAGAAATGCCTGATTCTAGGGTTGGGGCAGAAAACATTCAAGATAAGTCTGGAGCACACTGTAGTGTCAGAAAGGAAGAAGAGGCTCAAAAAACAAAGTTCCAAACCCACAACAAAACAGCCCGCAATGAAAGGGGTATGTGAAAAGGATGTAACAGTGAGTTCCCAGTGGCCAAAACTGGAACAATCTGAACAACAAAATAAAGTAGTACTACATAATAATCCCCCCAAAAGATGAGTATCTATGAGTCTATACTGATATAAACACATGATTGAGCAAATACATTAATAAATGATTAAATTCCAAATAATGTGTGCATTCATTCCATCTTTAAGGAATAAGAATATAATAGGTGAAGACCAAGGAAATCTAAATGAAGTATGGTTTTAAATTAACAATAACATGAATTGAGACATGCCATTCCAATGTAAGATATTAATAATAAGGGACTAGATAATGGGCATAACAGAACTCTCTACTATCCTCAAAATAATTCTATAAATCTAATATTGCTCTAAAAATTAAAAAATATTTTGAAAAAGGATACTCAAAAAGCAATAAAGTTGCCCTTAAAAATAAGGAAAGGAAGGAAGCAGGTAATATACTGATTAAAAGAAATACAGATAGTCTTATGACCACAAAATTTTAATGCTGAAACTTTCATTCTAATATTGAGCTTCATTCATTTGAGCACTGTGCCTTGTAGACTCCCCTGTCATCAGGAATCCTGCTTCAAAACATAAAAAGTATAGTACTTGGAGACTTTGTATAGAATAGTAATTGATAGAATGACATGGGAGCCAGATTATTTCAGGTCAGATGTCAGCTCTTCGTATGTTCTAGCATGCTCATAGGGGCACTTTATTTAACAGCTCTGTGTCTTAGCATTCCCATCTATAAACTGAGTATCACCATCATCATACTATAAGATTGTTGAAAGGATGTAATAAATTTGTTCATACAGCGGCACCCTGATGGCTAGCATTTTAGTTCACTAGGCACAGTCCACATATATCACAAGGTCTCCGGTTCAAGACCTGGGTTCTGGGAAAACACCAAGATGTGCTAAATAAAATAAAGTACTTCTTTCTCTTTTCTCTTCTTGCCTGCTCCTTTCCTTTAAAATAAATTAATAAAATAAATTTATATAAAGGTTAGAACATAACGTAGTACATACATGTTTAACTATGTAATCATTCATTTATTCAAAAAATGGACCACCAACAAAAAAGGTTATGAATCAAAAACAGTAAAAGCTCAAAGGAGCAAGTGTTGAATTCTACTGGTAAAGGACAAGACCTAATAAAGAAAAATTAAGCAAAAGCAAGTGGAATAATAATTGCCATTTTAGCTCTCTTTGTCAAATTAGAGTAGGCTTTCCATAAAAGAAAAACTAAAGTTCTTCATGTTTAGTTTAATTTCTTAGTTCTCAAATCTATAAAGTTAATGTTGGTAGAGTCTATATCACAATACCAATTTTAAGGTCTTCTGAGCATAAACAACCTTTCC
This sequence comes from Solenodon paradoxus, assembly GCA_004363575.1. Lineage (NCBI taxonomy): Eukaryota > Metazoa > Chordata > Mammalia > Eulipotyphla > Solenodontidae > Solenodon > Solenodon paradoxus. The sequence goes on along the minus strand of RJWH01000801.1, from coordinate 52,915 downwards.
AAGTGTTTCATTAATGCTTCCAGACACCCACACATTTCTGTTTGCAGAGAAACTAATAAGGCTTTACAAACTTGACTTCAACCTACAGAAATATTTCTACTAGTACACATCCCACAATGTCTCCACTCCAAATTCCTCATCCAGAGAAGCACTTTGATCAAAATATAAAATATTCATAATGCTGGCTATAGGGTCTTTCTACCAAATATTTTTTTATTAATATTTACCAAAATAGTCACAAAGCAAGCTAAGTCACGTAGCTCAGTCCTGACGTATAATTTTCTTCTTTTTGAAAGAAAGTAATACTATTTTTGGTATAGCACCATGTTTTCTCACACAACAGAAAGGAAATTAAAGAGAATTGTATCTGTATGTACATGTGTGTTTGCGTTTTTATATATATGGGAATGGGACTAAAGCAGAGTACTAATAAAAACATTATGTAAGAGGAAAAGTGGGATGAGATAATTTAGAAGGAGAAAGACAAATATTGTATGACTTTCCTCATATGTGGTATATAGAGAAAAATGTGTTACACAGAGAAACCAAACAAAGAACAAAGGTTAAACAAAAAGAAATTTTTATTCTATAGGATCAAATTAAAGGTTACCAAAAGGGAAGGGGAAGGGAAGTGGCAAGATTGGGTAAGAGGAGCCAATTAAATGGTGAAGGACAGAATTGGACTGTTGGTCATAAACTTAATGTATTATATAAAGATAATTGATTTGTGATGATGCACACGTTAAATCTATGTCATGAGGAATCCATGTTCTTTCAATAGTTAAAAACATTTTAAAGGAAAGGTGCAGGCAGGAATAAGACAATAGTAAGCAAGCAGGCAGGATATCAGAGAGGAAAAAGAAGCACTCTATTTTTCATGTAGTTTGTACACACTGGTTGTTTCCCCTGAGTTGGGGACTCAACTCAGGAGCATGTGGCATATGTCCTTTGAAGGCATTTGATTAACCACTGCTCCACCAGAGTGTGCCAATAAATTTTTTAACAAAAAGATGAAAGTAGGAATTTTCTGACTTTCATAATTGATACTTTAGAAAATATAAAACAGAATCCATGTGAAAAATATTATCTACCATGGTATATTAGGCTATTAATGTAAATCAAGAATGTCAATTCTAACTTCTTAAATAGAAATTAATACTACAAAGTTTTTCTAAATACTAAGTTTCTACCAAGCCTTTAAATACTAGCAAAATGAGTTAAAAATTGTGTAGTATTAATATTTCCTTTCATACATATTTATATGTATACAATTAAATTATCTGGTTTATGTTAATGCAAAAGTTTTTTTACATTTAAAATTTTTTATGAGTAATCATTTTCAAAAACTATTAATTGAATCATAATTGAACAAGGAAAAAGTAGGTCAAAATAACATTAAAAAAAATTTCTATAGAAGCACAAAAGGTCTTGAATAGCTAATGCTACATTCAGAAAAAAGATCAGAGAAATCATATTCCATGACTTCAAACTATACTACAAAACAATTGTTATAAAAATAGGATGGTATTGAAAAAACAAAAACAAAAACAAAAACAGACAAGGGAAATAAAATCAATCACCCAGAAATAAAACCACACCCACATGGCAATCTATGACACAGGAGCCAAGAGCATACAATGGAGGAAGAAAAGTATAACCAACAAATGGGGCTGGAAAAATTGGACAGACATCTCAAAAACAAAACAAAAGAAACTAGATTACTCATTAACACCATACACAAATATTAACTCAAAATAGATCAAAGACCCAGACATAAGACCTGAAACCATAAATATATAGAAGAAAACATAGAAACAAAGTTTCATAATGTCAATTTCATAGATGTCTTTGGGGAAGTGATACCTTTGGCAAAGGAAAGTAAGCCAAAATTTAACAACTGCGACTACATCAAACTAATAAGTTTGTGTACAGTAAAAGAAACAACCACTAAAACAGACAATCTACTAAATGGGAGAAGATACTTTGCACAATATACATCACACAAGAGCTTTATCTCCTAAAAATATAAAGAGTTGATCTACATCAACAACAAAGCAAACAACCTACTCAATAAATGAGCAGAAGAAATGAACAGACACCACTCTAGAGAAGATACACAGATGGCCTACAGACACAGAAAAAAAGGCTCTGTATCACTCACCAGCAGAAAAATACAAATAAAAACCTCAATGAGTTATCAGTTGCTTCACACTCCTAAGAATGTTCTATATCAAAAAGACTACAAACAGGAAATGTTGGGGAGGTGTGATAAAAATAAAAAAGGAAACCTACTCTGTTGGTGAAAATGTAAATCAGTGCAATCTCTTTGAAAAACAGTATATGGCGATTATTCAAAAAACAAATGATGAACTTACCATTTGATCTAGCAATCTCACTTCTAGGCATATACCCAGAGAACACAAAACCACTAATCAGAAAAACTATAATGCACCCCTATATTTTTAGCATCACAATTCACAATAGCCAAGACATGCAAACAACCTAAATGTCTGTCAACCAATTACCAGAAAAAGAAGTTGTGGTATATACGAAAGTTTGGTATATATGTATGTGTGTGTATATATATATGTATGTATTACATATATTCAATGGAATTCTATGGAACTGTTCAAAAGATAAACTTGTGTCCTTTGCAATAACCTGGATGGAACTGGAATTGATTATACTAAGTTAAATAAGCTAGAAATAAAAAGAGAACTACAGGATGGTTTTACTTACATGTGGAATATCAAGAAACAAACAAACAAAAACAAGACAGCTAAATAACATCACAGGATGCAAGACCGGCTACTCTGAGGGGAGGAAAGGAAGGAGAAAACAGGTGGTGGTAAAGGGCACTCAGTGGGTGTGGTGTGAAATACACAAACCAAGGTAACATTTCAATATTCTAAAATAAACACAAAAGCAAAAACTTATTAAGATAATAGAGCAACAGTCCGACTATAGACTGGTTTACATTCCACATTATTTATGAATATAAATTCACAAAAGTTTCTGTATTTTTCACTACATATTTCTTGAAATAACAATTAATTGCATTAAATGAAAGGGTGTGGGGAGGAAGTAATTAAAACAGTTTAAGCAATTTTACAAAGTTAATTTTGTTAAAAGCTTCAGCTAGCTGGTTATCTGAAGTATAGCTTTATAATTGAGATACAAAATGATCACACATATATAGCAGATAGATTATATAATTTCATGAAGACTGAATACATTAGAAAAAATAATAGTGGAAAAGTACTAGAAGGGGGTGTTAATACAAGTGAACGAAGTCATTTGTTTCTAAAGCTAGGAAGGAAATATCACAGCAGACAGCTAAGTTACACAATACTCCAAGAGTATTTAAGCGTCTAAAAAGAAGTAGGCTCAATAGCAAAAGTAAAATTGCTCTCCTAAGGACTTGGGCTATTTGATAAGTCAAACATAAATCATATTAAGTTATATTTTTAATCTTAAAATCAAAAGGTGGTTGATCTCCAAATTGTAAACTGTATTTACTACTATTTTGTGATAAAAGCAAGATAATAGTATTAGGAAACAGAATAAAGATCAAACCAAAGTTCATACAATTTACATATATACAAGTTCTTTCTACTTAAACACTTTTAATTTACTAACTTTCATTCACACAGTTGGCTAGGATTTCTTAAGAACGACACTTCAACGCTATACTAACAGGTTATTAACGGTATAGAGCTGTGATTTTAGACTTGTATATAATACTGTTTATTTCTATCACCTATTTTTTGTAGAAAAGTTGAAAATTTTTCTTATTTTTACACATAAAATAAATTCATATGTATAGGTTCCACATTCCTCATATATATATCAACACACCTTGCCCTCCATCAAATCGAAGTTTTTAAATATGTTTTGTTGTTAAAGACATCACGAAAATTGCAAAGTATTTCCAAAACTGGTATTAAAATTTAGATCATTAATTAATCATAAATGAATTAAAAATTAGATCACTGACTTCTTTAAAATATAGGTAGGATATCATAAGTCATATAACAAAAACATTTCATTTTAGTGAGAAAACATTAATATGATATATGCAAGTACAGGCCACTTAAATGTATCACATTATTTAATGATAATAAAATACCATTTTAACATTATGCTTCATACTCATATTAAGGTAAAAGTTTAACTTTTATGCAAATAGTATTATGACAAGAAGAAAAAGAGTGCCGTTCCATTTGAGTCTGTATTTCTAAGGACACACATGCTTGCTTGACCAACAATATAGAATTGTGGATCACTAATATTATTTATTCCATGGGCATGGATGTATATGTACATGTATGTGTGCACACATGCACGCACACACAAATTCATTCTCATTCTTATCTTTTAGCAAGCCTTCTTCATCTTCCTTTCTTTCTCCTCTCCATATATATATACATATAGCTATATGAAAAGACAGCATGTGGTAAAATAGCAGTCACTAAAAATGGTTGTGAAATTTTATAAAAGATATAAAATGTATGAAAATACTTACTTCATCAGCCACCATACACCTGGAAAAAAATAAAAATAGAACCAAATAAATTTCTTAATTGTCAAAGTCAACTATTTAAAAAGTATTCTGATTATACAGCTTACTATGAAATAGTTTACATACGTTAAAGTACTAAGTCAGAGAGATCTATTTATAAGTGTGCATGAGAACATGGGTCAGTGTTGACTTTATAAGACTCTCCAGTTACTGATAACATATGGCTATGCGGGAGTTAACATCTCAGATTGCTTGAGTTGTGCTGTTCCCCACTACCCACCCATGAAGACAGCTACAATGACCCTCCAAGTGTGGAAGGAAAATGACAAGTCATTGTACCAATCAATGACTTCTTGCTTACCCTTTAACCTTAAAATTAGCCTTCCCTGAAGATTAGAAGAATGCTTTATTCAAGTACAAGAAAATAAATGCCAAACACATATTAGTATGTTATTGTATATGCTAAGGCTATTTTCAAGATGAATTTTAGTTTCTACTACTATTTTGCTAATTTTTTTTCTCTATACTTTATTATTAACCAACAGAAATAAATTCTATCCATTGAAAATTGAAGATGGAGCATAAATGAACATCCTAAGTAGAAGAAAGAGCAAAAAACAGAAAGAATAGCAAATATGCTCAAGATCACAGGGTAGAGACAGTACAAAATTAAGGGCAAAACTATTCTCTTACCTGAGGGATATCCAAAAAACTTAAAAATATACAAATTCAAAAGGAATAGAGTCCTTATCTCTAGTTTTTCTTTCTTTACTCCTTTATTGTGTAGTATCTGCACATTATATAATTTTATAACGGTTTCTTTTTACATAAGCTACTAATTAAGTATTTGGTAATAAAAATGTTATCAATGAATAGGTTACAGGTAAAATGGAATTTTGTCCTTAAAGAGAAAAATGATATGAGGTTACATAATAAGAATTTTATAGAAAAAATTTTTAAAAAACTACTTTGGCAAGGGTGTGGAGAAGAGGAAACACTTTTACACTACTGGTGGGAGTGTAAGTTGGTGTAACCTTTATGGAAAGCAGTTTGAAGATTCATCAAAAAAATTTAGAATGGAAATTCCATATGTTCCCATCATCCCACTTCTGGATGTTTACCTAAAAAACACAAAAACACTAATTCGCAGAGATACATGCACGTCCATGTTTATTTATTGCAGCATTATTTACAATAGCCAAGGATTGGAAACTACCTAAATACCCATCAACAGATAAAAATGGATAAAGAAGATGTGGTATATAGACACAATGGAATACTATACAGTCCTAAAAAATAAAATTCTGCCATTCGCAACGACATGGATGAAACTAGAAGAGAGTATGCTAAATGAAATAAGTCAGAAGGAGAAACACAAATACCAGATGCTCTCACTCGTGCATAATATAAAGAAACAAAGAAAACCAAGAAACAAAATGAAAACCAACCCTTGAGCATTGGTAATAGAACTGACGTAACCAATGAGGAAAGGGGTTAGGGGTGGGAGCAAGTAGTTATTGGAGTTTAATGGACAATGGGGAAGGACTTTTGGCAGTTTGGTGGTGGGTGTGGTGTACTGACATATATTTGATGAATGGTGAACCTACACATATAGACTTGTGTTATTTTGTAAATCAGTTATATTAAAGAACTACATTAACGGAAATTTGAAACATATGTAAGAGTAAACATTTATGATATTTTTTCCACAACAAGACTATAAAATAAAGACCTAAAATGCAATATTTTGAAAAACATACTTTTTTTCCCAGGAAGATTAAGGTGTATGCCTACTTTTTCATTTTAAAATCCAACTCAAACTTGTAAAGATGTTTCTTGAAGTGTACACTGAATGTCTATATGTACCTAACACTGTTCTAAGTGTCAGGAATATTGTAGTGAATTAAAAAGTCCTTCATTTCATAAAAGGTGACCAAAAAAGACAATAAACAAAACCCATAAGTAAAGTGGTGGTAAGTTCTATTAAAAAAACTGAAAAAAGGGTAATTAGAATGGGGAATGAGCAAATGAATGTGAATGTAGTGAACCATGGAAAATGATATAAGGTTGGAAGATGCCTGGGATTATGATCATGGAAAGCCTAGAAGCAATGGAAAAAGACATTGGATTTCTTTAGAAAGAAGAACATACTAACTTTTTAAAAGATTATTCTTGTTTTTGGAGAAAAAAACTCTAACGGGCAAGAACAGGCAACGGAGAGCAATCAGGAGGCATCTGCAGTAGACTAGAAACAACAATGCAATGAGTAGCAAAGGAAGAGGTACTAAGAAGTGCTCAATTTAGGTACACTTTCAAAGTACAGTCAATAGAATTTCTTTTTCTTTTCTTTCTTTTTTTCAAAGGAAAGAAGGCAAGAGGGGCAGGCAGGAAGAAAGAGAGAAGAAGTATTTTTATTTAGTTGCTCAGTTTGGTTGTTCCCCACAACCTGTCCCCAATGGCCCTGGGACATGAACCCAGAGCCTTGGGATGTTTGTAGACTGTACTCAGCCAGAAGCAGTGGACATACTTCACCAGGGGTTATAACCAACAGGAGTTCTTGATCAGTTGGGATATAGATGTAAAAGTCAGATAAATTGAGAATTAATCTTAAGGTACTGGCTTAAACATTTAACTGAAAAATGGTGGTGATGCCATTCACTGAGATAGGAAGACTGGGAGAGGAATATATTTGAGGATGAAAAAGCAAAAGTGCAGTTTGGACATGTAACCTTCGTAATATCCATTAGATATCCAAGTTGAACTATTGAGTAAACAACTAGATATGTAAGTCAGGGGAATGGTAGGGACTGGAGATATAATAATTTTGAGATACATCAGTATTTAAAAGGAATTTGAAAGAGTAAAGTTCCAGGGTATTCTGAAACATGATAACATGGTTCTGTGGCTTGTTCCTCTCCCAATTCCTTTATTAAATTTTCCAAAATTAAGCAGCTGTAAGACGTGCAAGCTTCTGGAAGAGACTTAAGGGTCTAATGAGCTAATATCAGAGGGAAAGTATGAAGTTAAATTGCCCTATGGGTAACTGACTGAAAAACAGCAGCAGAGTCCTAGGCAAAAACCAAGGGTTATGAATCTCGGAAATATTTTTGATTTTAGGTACCCCAGACATAAGATTAACTTCAATTCCTCTGAATATGCTAGATTTTCCTAACATGAGACAAGTAGATCTTTTCTACTTCGAAAACTAGGAGAATTCAAGTAGATCAGAGAGTATTAGCTTTCCTTTCAGGTATCTCTAATGGAGCTGACCTTAAACTTTAGGCACTATGCCTATTGTGATGTTTTGGATTCCTGCTATTAAGGGCAGTTCAGCAACTATACTTGATCTCCAATGAACAATTATAGAAAAATAAGTGATGTTGAGAGATACCCAACATTTTAAAGAATAAAGTAAGTACATAATCAGAACACATCTAGTGAAAGAGGAGTGCTAGAAAAAAATCCACACAAAAATTATGACAGTTTAAGTAAATTATAATGTAACACACACACCCCCTAAAGCACAAAACCATAATTTTCAAACTAAAACAAATAGACAAATTTGAAAAAAAAAAAAAAAAGGATCACTACTGACATCTAAACAGACTAGAAGATGAAGTGCAAGTGTTATCTCAAAGCATAGAACAGAAGTTTAAATAAATGGAAATAGTTAAGAAAAGAAAAGACTTGAAAGATAAATTCAGAAAAGTAATATATGAAAATAGGTGTTTAAAAGCAGAAAAAACACCTGATAAAGGAGAGGCAACAATTAAGTAAATTACGAAAGAAAAGTTATCTGGGCAGAAAAATACTTTTAGTGGATAATTTAAAAGGGTAAGCAAGTTTCAGTTTGGACTGAAAAGAAAAATATCTACTTATATACTTAAAAATTCACTAATCTAAAGAATAAAGAGAAAAATCTTATGTGTTCAGGCAGAAAATTATGCGTAAAGTGAAATAAAAGATTGACACTGAACTTAACATCAACACTGGAAGTCAGAGAGGAATGGAAGAGGATAAAGACTATTTGAAATGAAAACAGTCTTAGATCTCATGAATCACATATCCACCTAAGATTCCCATTATTTGTAAGAAATGGCAAAATATATTTAAAGCTAACCAAGATCTCCAAGACTAACTTCTCAAACAAACCATCTGAGGAAAAATACTTTAGGAAACAACTGGACAATAAACACACCTTAACATAGATTCAAGATAAGAGAAGATGAGAAAGAAAGTTGGTAAGCAATGAAACTTTATATGTATGAATTTAATAGATGCGGTATATTCTACAGAAGAAGGAAAATACTCTGAAAATTTGAATGTGCGAAACTGAAAAGAGGTAACACAGAAGACGAGGTACTATAATATTCTAAAACAGCATATAAAATATAGGTGATATTTATAAAAATCAGGAGACTAGATGAAATCACCTAGGGAGTTAAGTAGAGAGAAGGGTTATTGACAGGTCCCTAAAGCACTGACAATTAGAGGTCACAAAAAAAGAAGAATCTAGCCAAAAAAGACTGAGCAGGAGTGTTCAGTGATATAAAAAGAAGAAAGTAATGCCTCAAAAGTCAAGTAAAGAAATTGTTCAGAGAAGGAGAGCATGGACAACTACAGCAAATGCTGCTAAGAAGTAGAGTAAAATTAAGTCTACACATTGACCTTCTGTTTTGAGAGGAGATCATTAATAGCCTTGACGAGAGCAACTTGGATAGAACAGTAGGGGACAGAAGCCTCACTTCAGTAGTTCAAGTGAAAATTGGAGGGACAGAAGCCTCACTTCAGTAGTTCAAGTGAAAATTGGAGGAAGGGGAAACAATCAGTATAGATTACTGTTTCAAAGAATGATCTGGTAGAAGTGAGCAAAGAGTCATGGTAGTAGCTGTGAGGAAATCTAGGGTCAAGTGAATAAAATTAAAAAAATACAATAATATAAATAACAGAATAAATATCTTATTGATTTTGAGTGTGACATTTGGCAGGCATATTAAATGTAGATCAGGAACTTGGGAATGAAATGAAGATAATTAATAAAAAGGAGAAAACAGTTGTGCATGAAAATGATAAATGAATGAGGCTCTCCTGTAAATAGTAGGAAAAATGGGGAAACTTTCATGGCTACAGGCTTGAGAAATTTAAAAGGTAAATGGAAGAAAGCAGTATTCAAGGAGAAAGAGAGCAAGGGTCAGGGTTTAAGAGGTCCATGGAACACAGTCACAAGAAATAAATGAGTTAAGAATCAGATGCCACAGAGATGTGAAAAACGATGAAGGCAAAACAGCCCCTTAACTAAGTTAAGCAATATCAAAAGTGGTTAAGATTTTGAGCCGTTGGAAAAAAAAAAGGGAACAGGCAGAGAGTAATCAGAAAGGAATTTTGTTAACATAATTTTTTTAAGATGAAAAATAGGGCAATAACTATCAAACATACTGGAAACCTGAATAGTGGGCAAGGTGTCAACAGTGAGAAAGAAAATAAGAAAAATGACTGATGGAGACCTTAATGTGCTACCAAAATTTTAAAAAGCTAATATCATGTCTCACTTTGTAGAAATTTTAAACAAATTTGAATGAAACTAAAGTCTATTTTGTAAACAAAAACTACAGTTATCTTTGGAAATAAATAAATTTGGAAACAAAAATAATTTTTCTCCCATTGGGAAATAGTATGATATGAGTTATATATGTTAATATACAGCAATGAAGAAAAATCCCTTTATAAAATAATATTCATTGTATTTGTCAAAACTGGTTTGATGTGCCAAAGTTAGGCAATTCTATCTGAACTTGACAATCAGTTCAGTTTTCTCATTGATACAAAAAATAAATAAAATTCCTTGTTTTCAATTACCTGTTAATTGCTTGAAGTATATTTTATCTAGCTTGGCTGCAGATATCAAAAAACAAAAACTTTTCATTTCACTGAGTATTTCCAAAACCTTGAGGCTCCTAACATTAATCATCTACTTACAGTACATGTTACTTACAGTAACAAGACATACATACTCCAGTGTTTGCAGCAGCCATATCTTTGGATGCACATGCTCAGTGTTTGCTATTTCCAACCCAAATTCTTATACGTACAGAAAAGAGAAAACTGAACAGCATTATACTTTTCTGAAAATCATTTTATACACCATTTAAATTTCTAATCCAAGAATCAGAAATGAATAATTTTTTCCAATTTTAAACTTCATCCAAATTATTTATATTAAAAGACTTTAATTAACATTCATCTTTTTTAATAAATCACATTTATAAAAAGAATACAGCAAAACTCTCCAAGAGACTATCTTGATTAAACAAGAATTTAATGAGGTAAACATATATAAGAAAAAAATCTTTGTTCTGTTCGGGATCCTAAGTACAGGACTCAGGAATTAGTACCTGAAAACAGGATCTTTATAATCAATTGCTATGCATGTATTACCTCAGAAGTCAGATATTACTACAGGGAAAATACTGATTATCTGGATACTCATATGTAATCTGCCTATTATCAGAATGAACAACCAACTATTCTTTAGCACAGTATACTTGATCAGTACTAACTTAATGATATTTTAATAAATTCCACCTATTGTTGCCTGCTAACCAGTCTATAAGGACCCTGGGTTCCGAGGATCAAGTCTTAACAGTGATCCTGAAATTTTCAGCTGCTCCTGATTCTCCTCCAGGATCTAATTTTCACCTTTCTTTGGTGTCTCCTTCTATGCTTGCTCTCTTTCAGTGTTGTCTTTAGTCATCTGCTCTTTATGCTCCACCTAAAGTGATTATCCATTTTCAGAATTTTAAGTACCACCTATATACAAGCTTGAAAGCTGAACCTAAGGCTTTTAGCAAATACTCTAGGTCCAAATTTAAAACTTCTTTTGGCACTTTTCCCTGAATATCCTGAAGTTATTGGGATATACAATACATTTTAAATTTGAAACCAAAGCTAATTAAGTGCTAAATTAAAAAAAAAAAAAACCTCTAATAAGGTCAAACAATGAATTTGAGCCTGTGAGTCTTAACCGTTAGGTTATAAATTTGTTTAAAATAAAACATAAACAACAATATTTATCTTGGTTGCATTTCAAATCAATCTGATTCACTTAAAGTACTGCTTTCATTTGTAAATATTTAATAAATATATCCTAGACTTCTAAATCTAGTTTCTTCTTAGTCTTATTTGATTTTATGAAATGACTAAGCCAAGTAAACTCAGCTGTGATCAGATGAGGTAAGATGGTATTTTCTAAATGGAAAAATAACTGTATTCTTATCGGGGTGGCAAGTTCTGTTCAAAAAAATCAAGTAAGTAATATTAACTGTCAGTAATATCTAAATACTGGTAACGGAAATAGGGGAGTTTTTAGAGAAGAGTATCATCAAATTTAGCCATAATAAATGGAAGGAAATGTGACTGACTTAAAAATTGATTCTATAAACACTATTTCCCTTAACATGCAGTGCAAGAATAGAAACTCAAAATGGTTTAATCACTAAAGGGACTAAATTAACAACATTAATAACAGACCCATGAATAGAATGGTTTACGTGATTAATTCTGGAGCCTACTCATGTCATTCGTTTAGTCTGTCATCCTTAGCAGGTCCAGACACAATATCTTTACCTACTAATGTTTGAAAACATAAGGAAATTTAAAATAAAAAAGCCTAACATAAAGAATTCCAGAGTCTGCTAATAGAGAAGGAAAAGGAGAAAGACTTTAGGTGAAGCAACCCACATCTGCTGCATATGTCATGCTTTGAAAAACAAGCTAAAATGACATTTACTATTTTGATCTAATTCTTTTTACATTATGAAATATCAGTCACATGCAGGAAGGACATAAACGCCTATAATATTTTTAGAGTACGTAAGAGACATGGGGCAATTCCTTTGAATATTTTTTTGAAAATCAACCTTTCTGCTCATGAGCTTTAAAAAAAACCTAGTCCCTAATACTTAATAATGTATTGAAAATATTGTGCTTCATTACTTTGACTTCATTAACACAAAATTGCCTTATAACTTTTGTGAATAAAGAGTAAAACAGGAAATAGTCTCTGCATCCTCTCAAAATTTTTTAAAGGTCTATTTAAGCTCTTTTGAGAGCGCTATTATTGTTTTCAGGATGTATAATGATTCCCAGTGAGCCATTATTTCACATATTAGGTTTTAAACAATTATTTATTCTTGTTTATAAAACTGCCATTTAAAAAAGTTAATTATTCCTGCAGCAATTAGTGCAGATTTTTTAGGGCTTAATTAGACAATAACACGCATCAAAATACTTAGGAGATAAAAACAAAAATACAGTTTATATAAAAAGGAAATTAGAAATAATTCAGGTCTGTTAATCTAAAGTGATTTTGCAAGCAGTAAGATGATTTACAGTATCAAAATTGTTCTGTTAATATAAATATGTACATCATTGATACTTGTTGATCAACTAAAGAATACGCTAGTTTTATTACAAACTTCATGAGAGATAATAAGACACTAAACTGTTTATGAATTCCTTTTCAGCCAGTTTATTTATTTAATTATGATAAAACATGAGCATTTCTGTAACCATTTCTACTTCACATTTCTACTTTATGTGGAATAAATTAGGGCAAGCATATATCAAAAACTGTTTTTCAATTTTTCAGTAATTTTACAATAACTACCAAGTATACATTATTCCTTTAGACATCCATCAAATACAGCTTTGAGTATCAGGCATATTGCTAGGGCCTCAGTTGGAGCAAAAGATAAGTTTATAAGCAAATAAAGATACTAAATGTCATTAATGTTATAGCAGAATTCATAAAGACTATAAAGCAAAAGAGGGAAATAGTCACTTGTGTAAAGAGGTACAATAAGGGTTAGCCTGAGAGAGCCATAGTGAAACATAAAAATAATAGCCCGATTATAAATGAATGACTCTTTGGGTACACCCTTGTGGCTCAGGCTGCTGAGATGCTGTGATGTTAAAGCCGAAGGACCCAGGTTCGCAACCTAGAGCTGGGGTGAAAAACCAAAATAAATAAAAATAAAGATGCTTCTTCCTTCCCTCCCTATGAATGTTATTCTTCTTCTCCCTTACCTCCTTTATTCCTCTCTTTAAAAAATAGAAAAAAGAATGCCTCTGATATGAACTCTTTTTTTAAAAAAAAGAGACAATGGCTAAAAGGAATATGAAAAGGTGATTAACATCACTAATGATGAGTGAAATATCAAACAAAAATATTACCTATTCTCTAGAAGATAAGAAACAGTAAGAGCTGGCAAGAATCTGGAGAAAAGGGAACCTTATACATTGTTGGTAGTTATAAATTGGTTCAGTCAGTTTCCTCAAAAAATTAAAAACACAACTACTGCATGATCTAGTAATCGCACTTCCGCATAATTGTTTGAAAAAATAAAAATACTGAGAAAGATATCTACAACCATGTTCTGTATAATTGTTCACAATAGCCAAGATATAGAAACAAATGTCCATTGATGGATGAATGAATAAAAAAAAAATCCCTTACGTCATACATAGTCATATGTCTGGATGCATTCTGAGAAATGCATCATTAGACAATTTCATCACTGTATGAATGTCATGGTATTATCATACAAATCTAAATTAGCATAGTCTGCTACACACATACGTTATATGGGATAGCCCCATTACATATGCCATTTGAGGTAGACTGAAAATGACACGACTGTATATAAAACAGCATATTGTTCAGCTATCAAAAAGAAAATCTTGACATTTGCAGCAAAGTCGATATGCCTTGAGGGCACTATGCTAAGTGAAATAAGAGAAAAACAAAGACTACATTATCTCACTTATATGTGGAATCTTAAAGAATTCATAGGTAAGAGAGCAGGGATGGGTAAAATTTGTGAAGGTGGTCAAAAAGTATTAGCTTCCAGTTATAAATTCAAAGAGTCCTGAGATGTAATGTGTAGCATGGCGACTACAGTTACTAATACAGTACTACACACTTTAAATTTACTAAGAGATTCGATCTTAAAACATCACAAGAAAAATATTTTTTATCTCTGTGCTAATAGATATTACTAGATATATTGTGGTGATCCCTATATATACATATATTGCATATTGACACTGTACGCCTGAAGTTTATGCTGTATGTGAATTATATCTGAAAATAAAAATAATTCTGCATCATCCTTGAGCAGGTCCTCATATCTGAGTAATCATCAAACTCATTTTAAAGGGCAAATATTCTCCAAAACTCTATTATTTAAAAAAATTCATGTTAGAAAAGTACAAATGCAAAACTAGGTATAAATTCCTTATATAGATTTTATTTGTATAATTATATATTTTTTAAATATTACTGTATTATTTTATTTACGCCATATTGCTTTTAAGAAATTGAGCTCACTTCAAAGTCTATGCATATTACAACCCGCAACCAACACCAGAATTCCAGTGTCCTTTGCCATCACCTTGTTCCCTCTCTCCCTCCCTCCCACCCTCTAACAGACATCATCTTGTTTCCTGTGAGTTTTGCTGGGGTTTATCTGTTTATTTGCTTCGTTACATTATATTCTACATATGAGCAAAGCCATCCTGTATTTCTCCTTTTCCTTCTGACTTATTTTATTTCATATGATTCCCTCCAGTTCCATCGAGATTGTTGCAAAGGGCACAATTTTGTATGTTTAAGAGTTGCTGCATAGAATTCCATTGAGTATATATACCACAGCTTCTTTAACCAGTCATCTGTTGACAAGGATGTTGCCACATCTTGGCTATTGTAAATGGTAATACTATTAGCATAAGGGTGCAGACACTTTTCCTAATTAGAGAGTAGAATTGCTGGATCAAATGGTAGTTCCACCTTTTTTTGAAGAAATTCCTTTTGTAGATTTTAGAAAAGATTTAAAAAATGAGAACACATTTATAAAATTAAGACTAAACCACAAAACAAACAATTCAGTTTAACAATATTAATTTGAATTTATAATGTTATTTTGCAGAAGCTAAATTAATCCCACTGGGTTTTATGGCAAAAAATAGCCTTGTGTCTATTTAATATTTTAACATAATTTTGTATTTACTTTTCCATTGAGAGGAAATTGAGTCCAGTTGCAAATAATAAAAAGCCACATAATAATGGCTAAAATAAACAGGACTATTTTCACCCTCAACTATTTGTCCCCCCTACCACTCTCCACTTAACAAGACATTTGGAATTAAGCAGTCCATCTGGAGCAGCAGTCAAGATGTCAGAGCCACACCTCTACAGACTTTTTATCCTTTCCTTCCTGTAAGTGGTGAGATAGCTATTTCAGTTCCAGGTTTGGCATGATTGAGGCAAGAAGAATGAAGAGGACAAAAGGATGCATGCCAAATGAGTCAACCTTTTTAACAAGCTTTCCCAGAATCACCACCCAGTGATTTCTACTAATGTTCTCATTGGACACACTGTATGACTCTTATTTTAAATTCAGCTTGGAAAAGGATAGTTTTTGTTGGTTTCAAAGAACCCACCCTTAGAGTTGTAACAGTGAGGAAAAAGGGAAGAACCATTTGGGGAAAGCAGCATCAGGTTCAGCAACAAAATCCAAGCCCAACTTTAAGGAGGAGTAATTTGGAAACACTGTAGCCACATCTATCACAAAAAGGTCAAATTCAGCTAAGTGGTGCTACTGAAATTTGTTATCAAATGGTTATCTAACTACGGCTGTAATTAAGAAGAGAAAAAAGTCTTTATTTTTACTATCATAGTTATTGATAATGAAAGTTTAAAGTTTGAAAATTAAAAAAAAAGAATTGTCCCTCATGAGTAGGATGTTTTGTATGCTTGTACCCCTCCCTGCCAAGTCATGTCTCAATTATTCCATATTTCTTGATTATTTTGTAAAATCTGTTATTTATTGAGTCTTTCAACATAAGAGTATTTCAGGTGGGTGCATGGGGGTGGGAGGGATACCTCATACAATCTTAAAGACAAAAGAGAGCACCAAATAAACCTGCACCTGTTTTAAAGCAGTTGTTCAGATAACAGAATATTTTTAATGTACTGTTTTTTGGACTGTAGAATAAATCAAGGTTCAACATGTAACAATAAAGAGAATTCAGACTCCATTTTTGAAAGTCTGCAAATTACTGTCCATGAGCCAAATAGAAGTCACCAATTATTTCTGTAAATAAAGTTTTATTGGAACACAGTCTTGCTCATTCATTTACATATTGTTAATGGCTGCTTTTGCATGACAAAAACAGAGCTGAGTAGTTGTGGCAGATATTGTATGGCATGCAAAGTCTAAAATATTTACTATCTCGTCCTGTACAGAAAAGGTTTTCCAACCTATCTTAGAATATATCCATGGACCTCCTTTTAAGAATTACTGGACTGAAGGAAGTTTCTGGTTCAGTGCCAAAGGGTCCTAAGTTTGGTTTCATAATAAAACCTTTCTGTTAAGACTGTAGGAAGAAACATGTGGCTTTATCAGAAGAGTGAACATACAGGCCCATACTAACAAGATATAATTCATAAAATCTGTTTCACTTCCTCCTGGTAATACTTTTGCTTTTGTTATCAGCTTTACAAACGGTACTCATACTACAAGTCAGTTATAAGTGAACAAAACAGAATATGTAACGTTTTTGTAACATTCTGATCACATCATATTGTGAGTTAATGTAACTAAAAAGATCTAATATCTAATCTTATATGCTTTTAAGTAGACTTTAATACGTCTATATAAAATCTATGTAGGAATTGAGGTGTGATAATCAACGAACTACAGGTTATGTCTCCTTCATTCTTTCCTTACTTGAAGTATTACAGTAAATCAACATTATTCTAAACTTTAAGCCTGTGGTCTTATTTCCCACAACATGGTACATATTTTGAAAATTGATTTTATTGAAGGAAATTGCAATTTAACATTAACTTGGTTCGAGGTATAATACATGACAGTAAATTTACATCTGTATATAGTAGATTTACCACTATTTCCTTTTTCTTCTAATTAATCCCTTTTACTCTTTTCCTCCAACCCCTTCCCTATCTCCTCCTGCAGCCTTTAGTTTACCTTTCTTTCCCCCGACACTAAAAGTCTATTGCTGTTCAGTCTCTCTTTTTTAAGTCTATTACTACTTAATTTATATCAATAATCTGTTTTTTTTCTCCATACATACAGTGAGTGATATCATACAATGTCTGTCTTTCATCTTCTGGTTTATCTTACGTAAACCACAAACAATTCTAAGTCCATTCATGTTGCTGTACCCCCTTTTGATGGGTATTTAGTAGTATTCCATTGCATGTGTGTGTGTATACCACATCTTCTTTATCAACTTATCTGTTGAGGGGCTTTTAGTTTCCAGCTCTTATTGGCTATTGTAAATAATGCTGCAAAGACCATAGGGGTACATATATCTCTGTGACTAAGTGTTGTGTTTTTAGGGTAAATATCCAGTAGAGGAATAACTGGATCATATGGGATTTCCATTCTCAATTATTTGAGGAATATCCAAATTGCTTTCCAAAATGGTTGCACCATTTTATACTCCCACCAACAGCAAATTAGAGTTCCCAATCCTCCACATCCTCACCAGCACCTATTGTTTCTTTTTTTTTTTTTTTGGGGGGGGGGGCTGATAGCCGTTCTCAGTTGAGAGGTGATAGCTCATTGCTGTTTTGACTTGCATTTCCCTAATGGATAACGAAAATAGAACATCTTTTCATGTACCTGTTGGTCATTTGTATGTTATCCTTGTAGAGATGTCTGTTAAAGTCATCAGCCCACTTTGATTAGATTGGTTTTTTTGTTGTCTCGTTTTATGAGTTCTTTGTAAATTTTGGGTATTAACTCTTTGTCAGATGTGTGATAGGCAAATATCTTTTCCCATTCAGTTGGATCTTTTTTGGTCTGATGTGAGTTTCTTTTGCTATGTGGAAGTTTTTGTTTGATGCAATCCCATTCGTTTATTTTGAATTTTATTTGCCTTGCAATGGGAGTTCTCAGATCTCTAAGTCTGTATCCAATAACGTTTTATCTGTATTTTTCTTCTATGTATTTTATGGTTTCTGGTCTGAAATCTAAGTCTTTCATCAAGTTTGAGTTAATTTTGTGTATGGTGTTAAGTAGCGGTCGTTTCAATCTTTCGCATGTTACTATCCAGTTCTCCCAGTATCATTTTTTAAAGACTGTCCTTGACCCATTGTAAGTTTTTGCCTCCTTTGTCAAAGACTAGATGTTCATATCTATATGTGGGTTTATTTCTGGGCTTCCAATTCTGTTCTATTGATCTATATTTTATTTTTATACTACCAATATTGAGTATTGAAGTACCCTACCATTACTGGGTTGCTATCAATATCTCTATTTAGATCTGTTAGTATTGCTTGGTATATTTGGGTGCTCCTTTATTGGGTGCATATATGTTAATACGTATTGTCTTTTTCTAGTACTCACCCTTTATCATTATATAATGTTCATCTGTACTTTTTTTAACCTTCTTTAGTTGAAAGACTACTTTATCTGATGTGAGTATAGCAATTACTGTTCTTTTGATTCACCATTAGTTTGGAGTACCATTCTCCATTCATTCCCTTTAAGCTTTTGCTTGTCTCTTGACCTTATAGGGGTTTCTTGCAAATAGCATGTATTTGGTTTTTGTTTTTTAATCTGTTTAGCCACTTCGTGACTTTTGATTGGTGAGTTTAGTCCATTTTACAATTATTGACATTTGAGAACAAGCTACTGCATTTTGATTGTTGTTTTCTGTTTTTCATTGATCTATTTGTTTAACTTTCTGAAAAGTTTTTTTCTCTTTGTTTTAGATAGCAGAGCATCTTTTAACATTTTTTGTAGAGAAGGCTGTACTTTTGCTTATTGGCAAAAAGCTTTATTTATCCCTCAAATTTCAGGGAGATTTTTGCAGGATATTGTATTCTCGGCTGGCACTTTTTTATCTTGTTTTTCTGAAGACATCATTCCATTCTCTTCTAGCCTGTAGAGTTTCTGCTGAGAAGGCATAAGTTAGCCCTGACAGGAGAACTTGTATATATTAACTGCCTTCTTCCCTGGCTACCTTTAGGATTCTCTTTGTTTTGGGTTTTTGATAGTTTCACAATTATGTCTTAGTGGTTTTGTTTTTTTTGCATTTATATAATTGGATGTTCTGTTGGCTTCACTGATCTGTATTTTCATTTCTTTTTCTAAGTTTGGGACATTTCGCAATTATTTTTTTTTTAATATGGTCTCTACTCCCTTCTTTTTCTCTTCACCCCTGGGATATCCAATATTCTAATGTTGCCTTTCCTAATGGTAGCAAACAGTTCTCTGTTTTTTTGTGTGTTTAATTTATCTTCCTCCTTCTCCCTGGCTCCTTTCTGCACTACTCTCCTCTATATCACTAATCCTTCCCTTTCTTTGGGTTATTCAATTTCCATAGCTCACTATATTATTCTTAGTTTCACTAATTATCTCCTTTAAATCCTGTATTTCTGATACTTTTTTCAGTGGGATTTTAATTTCTGCCTTTTGTTCCTTTATCATGTGTTTGAGATCACTGGTGTGTTTATATAAATTTTCTTTTAACTTTCTGAATTTCTTTACCATCATAGTCATGTTTTCTTCCAGGGGGTACTCTATTTTTATATTTTTGACCCTTACAGGCTTCTGCAGTGTTTTTACTGTGTCAGGGAGCAAAGATGGCTGCTGAGTAGGGGAAGGGCAGGGGAGGGGCAGTGGTCTCGTAGTGGTGCAACTGCTGCTGCCGGGTGTGGAGGGGGGCCTGTTTTGCTGATAAAACTCGACTGGCGTGGGCTAGGCAACTTGTCTCTGCTGGATGCTTTAGACACCTTGTCCTCACCAAACCCTCAAGACTTGAGTTCTTTCCACAGGTTTCTCCTTCAGGATCTCAGCCACTGGAGTCAGAGTCCCCAGGGGTCTAAGTCCCAGAGTGTGTGGTGGGAGGAGCATTACACGCCTAAGCTCCTGTTCTTTCTGGCCCCAACTCTCTCCTTCCGGGCTTTTTTCTAGCCCAGAGTCTGTGGAGGCAGCAACTACAGTCCTCCCATCCCTGCTCAGCTTGAACTGGGCCTGGCACTCCTGGCTCTGTCTGTATTTGTGCTGCTAGAGGTTAGTGGGGCTCTCCACCGTGGAAAAGCAAGGAGGCAATCAGCATTGCTGCCACTGCAAGTCCAGTGTTGCTGGAGATCAGAGTTGTCACTCTGTGCCCTCTGAAAATGCTGCTGCACCCTGCCGCTGCACACCAGTGTGGCTCAAGCAGCAGTCAGTCTCTGTAGCTGTGCTGTGCAGGAAACAATGAACTCGCCTTTACTACTGAAGTCTCTGCACAACCTCTGCATCTTTCTTACCCAACTGTAGGGCTGGCTGCTAGACTCTTTCTGTTTCCTAAGTGCTCCTGGCCAGTTGCCAAAGTTCCAAGATGCTTGTGTGAGCTCCAAAAAACAGATTTTTTTGTGTGGCTTCCTAGTGCCTGCTATGGACTGATGCCATCATGAGATCCACCTCACCACTATGCTGTGGGATTCCCTCCATGGTATCCCTTTAGTAAACAAATGTTATTTGTTTCTCTTAGCAGTGATTCAGGTAACTTATTCTATTGTCAAGTTGATTGTCTTTATAGCTCCAATTTTAATTTTTCTAAAAAGAATTTGTTTATATTCAAAGTATGAAAATCTTAATTGTGGACATATATATAACCTAAATTTTATCAACCCTACCCCAGAAAGAGTTTAAAAAAAAAAAAAGGAAAGGTGGCACAAGTTGGAATGGACAGGAATGTCTGCTATACTAAAATATCCATTCTATTAAAGTGGCTCTCAAACATTGTTGCATATTAATATCATCTGGGACCCTTTGAAATGTTGATGCCAAATATGCATAAAACTGCCTCATACCAATTAAATCAAAATCTTTGATGGTCGGATCTAAGTATCAGTTTGTTGTTTTAAGTTTGTCCAGTGAATTCCAGCATGTAGTAAAATTGGAGACAAATATTACAAAGTTCATGAAAATATAATGAAAAGTTGAAATATATTCTCTAAAGTTACAAATTTGACAAGCAGAATCATTCTTTTTTTGTTTCCTTTTTTTTTAAGAGAGAAAGGGAGGGAGAGGAGGAAGCAGCATTTTTAAAAAAGAAGCACTTTTTATTTATTAGTTTATTTAGGTTGCTTCCATACATATCCACCCTGGCTTAGCACCTGAGCCACAGGGGCATGCCTAGAATAATTCTTAAATAGTAAAAAGGAGAGGTGAGGCTGAGAATGCTGGAAGTGGGCCAAATTAAGTGGAATGTGGTGACAAATCAAGAGTCAGCATTTTGTTTCAAAGTTAGTCTGATAGTCATTTTATGTACAAAGAGGCTATGTTCTTTTTAACATGCACCTTATTTTATAATCACTTGTATCTTCTTTTATATAGACAGAGTAACTAGAGCTGTACCAATGAGGTCATTATGAATAAATTATCAGGATGTTAAAAATCAATTTCCTATGGGAAATAGTTTATAAAGTGCTACACAAAGTTTTCTAAGAAAGACATTTTAACAAGTGTAGTTTTCTTGGGAAACATTTTATAAACAGGGTTACATGTTAATCATATTGAATAACATTAGTTATTAGTTAATAGACTGCCAAAACAAAACTTTCAGTATTTCAACAATTATTTGACCTTAGCAAACTACTTGAGTAGGAAGTCAATTTTTTTAATGCAAGGTACAAACCGTATGATTTTACTGGAATTTTATAGTAATGGGTATGTAAATATATTCACACTTTTTCTTTCCTGATTGCTTCAGTATTTATCAACTTTGGACTACCCTGGGGAGCTTTCAGGGTATTGACTTATACTGAGTAAGCCTAGATCTTGTTTTGAACACCTGGATTTCTTGAGTTCTGCAGTGTCACCAGTGGTTTGATTTATTGAAGTTCTTAGGTAGCCCCTCTATTGGGATTCGAGAGTTCAATCTATGGGGTGGGAGTTTGTGTGTGGGGTGCACAGCTTTCTCCCAGTGTCCAAGGTCTAAACGGTAATCACCACCTTGTCACTGGCCCACAACTAATAATCGGGCTGTAGTTCCACCTCCACTAACAGGGTGGTGCTAATGGGTAGCGTTGAAGGTTCCTCCCTTCTGGGAGACTCTCTTCTTTCTTTAACCCTGGGAGTGGGATTTTCAGTGGGCTCATCCTGTGGCTCTGGTGGAATATGATGGGAGAGGGTGTGAATGGGGGATTCCCTTAACTGCCTTCTGGTTATGGTGGCATCCCATGTAATTTCATCACAGGGGCTCCCGCTCAGCCACTGGGCTGTTGGTCGTTCTTCTGCCCTGCGCCAAGACCCTCTCCCCTGGTCATATGTCCTGGTCCCATTGGGCATATTCACTGTTGCTTTAGGTAGGACTCCTGAGAGGACTGGTTCTTCCTGAGGCTCCACAATCGATCATGGTCCTTTTTCCCCCAAGGCTAGGAATCCTGAATCCATGATGTATCTCAGAACCCTGATGCCTTTGTAATTACTAGCACTGTTTCTGCAGTCTCTAGAACTGCCCTTCCACGGCATGTGTGTATGAAAAATTGGTGATTTCTAGGTACTCTATGGGGAAGAGATATATGACACACTCCTACCAGGTCGGAGGTCAGAAAGACTAGTCAAAAAATCAATAAAACCAAGAGCTGATTCCTGGAAAAGATTAACAAAATAGACAAACTTTATTCCAGTTTCGTAAAGAAGAGAAAACACAAATAAATAAAATCAGAGATGAAAGATGAGAAGTTATGACAGATACTACAGAAATGCAAAGGATTAAAATAGAGTATTACGAATAATTAGATGGCAATTAATTGAATAATCTAAAAGAAATGGACAAATTCTTAGAAACACATTAACATCCCAAGATTAACTCAAGTGAAATAGAAAATCTGAAATGACCTATCATGTTTAAGAAAATTGAAACAGTAATCTAAAGCCTTCCCCAAAGAGCAAATGATGGCAGAACCCACTAAACAATGAAGGATGAAGAACACTTGGTGATTTGGTGGAGGGCAGGGTGTCCTGACATATATCTAAGGAATGGGGAAACAGCACATATGGGAAATCTACACATGAGTTTATGTTCATTTGTAAAACAAAGTAACGGCACTAAAATACTAAAAAAGGTTTTTAAAAGCCTCCCCCAAAACAAAAGTCCAGAATTGGATCATTTGACTAGCGAATTATTCCAAGACTTTAAAGAAAAGGTAATAACAATCTTTCTCAACTCTTGCAAAAGACTGAAAAGAAAAGACTTGAAAATATTTTCTGAAGGCACAATACTCTTATTGCAAAGCAGATAAAGACATCACAAAAAGAAAACCATAGATTAATGTCTGATATACATACATAAAAAAACACTCAACAAAATACTAATGAATCAATTCAACAACTTATTAAAATATTGTGCATCATAATCAAAAGGGATTTATACCAGGGAGGTAAGCATGGTTCAACATATGCACATCAATTAATACAATATACTACATCAAATAAAGGAAGAATAAATCATATAATCATCTCAATAGATGCAGAAAGAGCATTTGACATCCATTCATGATTTTAAAAACACTGAAAAAAAATAGGATAGAAGGAACATAACTCAACTAATAAAGGTCATCTATGGCAAAACCACAGTCAACAAAATACTCAATGATGAAAAATGAAAAGCTTTTCAGGAGATCAGGAACAAGACTGTGATGTCTATTCTCACCACTATGTTTCAGCATAGTAATGGCAGTCCTTGTCAGAGTAATTAGGCAAAGAAAAGATACAAGGCAATCCATAAAGAAGGCAAACTATCACTATTTACAGATAACATGATAATATACATTTAAAAAAAACCAAGAACTCTACCAGAAAGTATTATAATTGTTAAATAAGTACAGTAAGGTGGCAGTACAAACAATGAGCCAGGAAAAAAAATTAAGAAAACAATACCATCTACAATCACATCATATTTGTTATGCTTCTCACGAGAAACCTGAAACAGATTTGAAGCAAAAAATTAAATACCAATCAAGATAGGTTAAGTCACACTTGCTCAAGGCCAGACACCTAATTTATATTAGAACTGAAAATAGAACCGAGACCTCCAAACAACTAATTTAACAGACACTGTGGTTTAAGAAATCATTTAAAAAAAAAAAAAGAAAAGAAAAGTACAGGCAGAAATGAAGGCAAGTATGCAGGAAATGAGAGGAGGAAGAAGTATTTAATGTTTGTATTTAGTTGTTCATCTTGGTTGTTTACCCTGATCCTGGGATGTGAATCTGGGTTCTTGGTATATATGTGAACTGTGCTGAGTCACAGGCAGCAGACCTAATTGCTACTTCACCAGGGTGTACCTTGGCTTATGAATTCTAATCTAGGTTTAATGAACCTTCTTTTCCCCAGCAATGCTACTCCTTTTAATCTCTACTTAAATAACTACAATACAAAATGAAAGTGACTATGTCATATATATATATATATATATATATATATATACATACATACACACATATATATAGTACAGATTCTCATAATTCAGTCATAGTACTGCAATGATGGAGTTCTTAACTATGCAAAAAATGTATTTATTCTACTGTCTTAATTCCTGCCTCAGTCTTCTCACAGTTAAAATATAAAACTTTCATATATATGAGATATTTGGAGTTATAGTGCCATGAATAATGCTGGTAAAATTAATCTTTCATCTTCTTTTAATACATTTTTGGTATATTCTGACAGTATTCGTGTCCCAATTATCTGGAGAAATGTATGAAGCTCAAACCAAAGGAAAAAAGAAAGAGCATGACTTGGACAAAGAACAATGAATATTACTAAAAATTCCTATTATAAATGTCTTATTATCTGTTCAAGAGAGATCCTGAGGTAAGAAAACAGAATCCTTCATTCCACTGAAGGAATTATAATTGTCATTCAACTTTTTAAAAAAGTTTTTATATTTCTGCTTGTCTCTTAAAATCTGAAAAAGTAAGATCTGAACAAAGAAAAAAGTTTTCATCCAGTTCCAGGGGCATAACATACCCAGAAAATCTTCTGAAAGAAACACTACAATGTCATCTTTAGCAGGATCTGTTAGGAATGACAACATAATTTTCTGGGGGACAAACTCTGAAAACAACTAGGAAAATGTATCTGGCAAGCTGCTTTGTTTACACTAATTCACAGTAACTACATTTTTAAAAATTTTTTAAAAAAGGAGAAACTCAAGTAACAAACTTTTAGCTGATTCAACCCAAATATTAAAGTTGAAAACTTAGGCTCTCCAGTGTTTTTTTTCCCCTTTCCCTTTATCATTTTCATAGGCATGCTACAACTATAAGTAACATTTTTCACTATACAAAATCAGTTGAAACAGAAAAGAAAACAGCAGAATGCAATGAGGAAGTGATGAACTGAAAGTAGGGAATCAAGGTATATGAGATTGAAAAAATCCTCTTCCTGAACCGGCTTAATATTTGCTACTTCAAAATGTTTTACAAATACAGTCGTAAGTCCCTATTGCAACGATAGCTTTTATTTTCCTGTCTACTGCTTAAACAACAAACTGATCAATCAGCTACTAATGTTGAAACTTAGTTTTCCTCCCATTCGGAAGCATTATTATCAATTAAGTAATATTTCTCATCTGTTTAATGATATTTTACATAAAATAAGCTGAAGTAGTTTAGCTCCATAAAGACTGAGTAAAGCAATTTCTCATATTCTTCAAAGATATTAGG
Organism: Solenodon paradoxus; assembly: GCA_004363575.1. NCBI lineage: Eukaryota > Metazoa > Chordata > Mammalia > Eulipotyphla > Solenodontidae > Solenodon > Solenodon paradoxus. The sequence goes on along the minus strand of RJWH01000801.1, from coordinate 26,639 downwards.
TACTGAATTTAATAAATTATACTCTTTGCGCCAATAGGTTTCCTCAGAACCAAATTCAATTAAGCATTCTATTCTTGCCTTAAAGAGATAAATTGTCTAGCACATATAAATCATATTGAACACAAACTATAATCCCATAGAGCTATCCTGTCCACTATGATAGCTACTATCCAAATTAAGTCTGAATTAAAATAAAATAAAAACTTTGGTCTTTGTCACACTAGTCACCTTTTTAATTCTATATGGTCATACCAGCTAGTGGGTACTATATTGGACAGCACAGATATTGTCATCACAGAAAGTCCTATTAGTGATAGAGAATAGGGCTGAAAATGATCATCAAAGCTGATTAAGGTTGAGTGTGAAAAATTTACGTAATTACCTTCATCACTCCTGGGTAGTTCATATAAATATCATTCATAAGTCATTCAATAAATAAGAATGGTCAGTTTGATGTTAATAATCAAATAAGTGATCAAACAAAATGCTTATAAATCAGATTTGACAAGTTCATAAAATAAATTTACTGCTATAAGCAAATATAATTAATGTTAATATTATAATAGATTATGGTACTGTAGCCTAGATAAAATTATGGGTCTAAACTTGTAAATGTTAAATGGAAAATATGGCACTTGCACTATTACACTGTAGACACCTCTGAAAATGCGTTTTGGAAATGGGTATGATGAAAAGATGTAATTCTAAAGTTAAACAAGCTATTCAAATAGGGATTTTGATATTTTCTAGCTGAGAAACATTAAATTCACTGAAAACAATTTACTCAAAACAATTAACAAAATCTAGATAATAGTATATGTCTCAAAAGATTGTTAAAAGATAGAACTGAGGTTACCAATAGGAAATGGAGCAGGTGGGGGCAAATAGTGGCAGAGCCCACTGGACAATGGGGAAGGACACTTGGTGATTTAATGGTGGGCATGGTGTGTTAAAATATATCTAAGAAATGGGGAACCTATACATAGGCAATTATTTTAAATTTTAGAATAATTACTATAATAAAAATTTTTTAAAGATTGTTAAAAGTATTAAATAACTTAAAGCATGTAAAACATTTAGCAGAGTCTCTAGGCAAAGAATTCAATAAACATTCACAGCATAGAAAAGACTAAAGTGAATGTGAATTCAAATTAGAAGGCAAGGAGCAGCTTTGGACTCTATTTTGGGCTGTCTAACTCAGGTACACGGGATCTATTCTACCGTTACCCCCAATTCTCCCCAAGAAAGTTATTGTCTAAGGCATTGTTTGGCTTTTCACTTTTTTATTACCAAGGACCAAATATATCAGAAAATGGGATCCTTTGGATGGTCCCTTGGCCTGCTACATATGAATACTCTGGTGGGTCCCCTATAGTCCCTAAAGAACCTCCAAACTAGACCAACAGTAGGAACTATGCTCACAGTTGAAAAACAGCTCCTTGACTCTTGGATTAGTGTCACTGAGTTTGATGACCTCCCTCTTGGCCATTATAGTCTGGAGAGCTCTTCCCTTAGACAATGCTTTTTCTACTTCACTTCTTTCCCTCTACTCTACTCCACTTCACTTCTTCCCTTTCCCTACTTCACCCCAGGCTCCTTTGTCCCTTCCTCTCCCCCTCCTTCTCTCTCTTCCATCTTTGACAAGTAGGTCAAATGCTGATCACAGCCAAGAATACTGCTGAGGTCAAGAGGTTGCAAGTCATTGGTGGGTATAAGACAAGCAGTTAAAAGCTATTAGAGTGCTTGCTACTTACTTGAGTCACCCATGAATAAAACTGGACCACGGAATGGGAGTAGATGGCACTAGCCTACCATCCCACAACCTCAAAACAATTTCCATGCAATAGGAACACCAATGAAACATTCCACATTTCATGCTGCAGCTAAGACCCTTTTAATTTATAAGAAGTTGCAGGATTCATTGGCTCCCTGCAATAATAAATGCTGCTCTGATTGTTTTTTTTTTTCCATTCTAAAAGCTGGGCTTCTTCCCTCTGGCCAGACCCTACCCAATGTGAGCTCTATGGGGGTTCTTTGGTAAATTCACTAATCATATTTGGTTTGGTTCTCTCAGTCTCTCTATCCAGGTTTTCTTCCTCCCTTGAACTCTAGCAATGAATTTGATCAGTAGGATGGAAAACCACATGACTCAAGTGTCAGGTGGATCCTGGCCTGATAATGGTTTGATTCATAAACAATGGCTTTTCTCACTCTTTAATTATCCCTCCAACTTTACTGTCAGCTAACCTGAAGAAAAGATTTATGCAAAGTCTGGTAGTATGCCCAAGGCCTCTTGCTCTCTCCTGTTAATTATCATTGTTGTCTACTCATTACCTCCTGGCCCCAGACCACATTTTCTTGTCAAGAACCTTTCTGGAGGTTCACTGAGTGAGAGTCCTGGAACTAAGGTAAAACATGGCTCTGGCATGGTTAGTTGGGATTAGAGTCCCCACTGGTGTTATCTGTGTTATCTGCTTTGTATTGTTTGTTTCATATGTCTGGTGTCTGATTTGGAAATGAGACCTAGCCATGTCCATTTGTGTTACGCATCTTCTATGGGTGAGAGATTTGGGTCCTGTCATTTTCTCCTCTTATCTCAAGGTATGGTTTGCAGGTCATTTCCACTAAGATAATGTGTTTATGATAAGGAGGAAAAAAGGCTGCTGTTCATTAAGTAAAGGATATTGCTTAGGAAATTTTGGAAGAAAAAAAGAAAAAAAAGCTGCAAAATTGATGAGATAATATTGACTCAGAGAGAACCATGGTTTAGCTAAAGCTGTGCATGTGCAATGAGTCTTTCCTTTTTTATTATACTGGGAGTATAACTTATTTGGATCAAGGGTTAGAGTATAACTTATTTGGATCTATGGTTAAGCTAGCAAAATGCTTACTGATTTGGTTGAGTGATTATAGGATTGGAAAACTTGTAAGTTGAAAATTTTTTTGAGAACTCTCAATTTAAATTTAATTAAATTTAATTAAAATTAATGGCACTTGATTAAAAATTAAATTGGAAAGAAAATGTATTTTGCCTAGCCTTGGAATCAAAGATTATACACCTGCTTTTAAAAATTCCTATCATGTTGGGTTGATAATATCAAGGAAGATTTAAAGTTAGAGTGGCCACTCAGAGACTTTAGCCTCCAAAAATCTATGGATGTAAGAAGAGAAAAAAACGGCTTGGCCTCAGAATATGATCAACCAGAGACATAATATAACTTATGGGGTTGGAAGTCTGTTTCCAGGTCTCAGGGAATTTATCAAACCTTATGTTTGTTCACCTTTGGCAAAAATGTTTTGGCCAACTGAAAGGTTTTCTGACCCCTTCCTTGGAGGACAGCTAAGAAAACCCTGGAGTGGAGGTCACTACTCTGAGTTTTATAGTAACTGAGTGAGATGACACGCTAGAGAAAGAAGGCAGAAAGAGAAGGTTTAGGATCTGGGCTCCTGTGAGAGATTGTTTTGCCATGACTGATTGAAAGGAGTAATATCTCCAAGTGTTCCGCATGTGGGAAATAACTGTTACTTGGGAATACCCAGGAAACATCAGGACTCTAAATGTAGAATAAAATAAAATACTCTAGTATACCCTGGTGGCCTAGAGGTTTAGTACACTGGGCATAGTCCACATACCCAAGGACCCCAATTCAAGACCCAGGATGAGGGGAATAACCAAGATGAATAAATAAATAAAAATGAAATGCTTCTTCCTCTCTCCCTGCCTGCCTGATTTGCTCACCTTAATTCTCTCCTGTAATTTTCCTTTCTTAAAAAAAGTGCTCTAAAATTAGAAATGTAGTAGACTATTACTCAAAACTGATTTCCACCCTATACTGAGCTAAGGAAATGTATTTGGATGGGTAGATGAGCCTTTTGATTTACATGGATTTTTTAAGCATAGCTCTGGAACAATTTAAGGTACATCCCTCTCAATTCCCTTAGATACTCTGGTTTTAGAAAGGTATGTGTCTCCCCCTCTTTGATGCAGGTATTATGCCCCCATCTTTAAGACCAAAAGAACCATTCTTTGAAATGTAAATTTCCAGGTAAAACTCTATTAAGGGGAGAAACAGAGTTATTTAAAGACTGGATTAAAAATTTAGATGACAAATGTAATTTAAAGTATAATGAAAATATTAATTACATTACTCAATCTTCAGATAGATATAGTGATACATACATATGAGCAAACTGCTGTGCTATTAATAAACACTTAAAGGGCTTTAGCAAATAAATTATAAAGATTCCAATAGACATTTTTCCCAACAATTCTGTCAGAATAGATGTCTCCTTTACTCTTGGTGATTACAAGTACAAACCTCCTACTTGTTTATAAATGAGACCGTCAGGATCACTTTAAAAACCTGTTCCCAAGGGCTGCAACCAGTTATAGAAATATTCTATAGCCAGGGTAACATATAATTATGATGAGTCCAAAGACAAGCACACATAGTGTTATTTGGTTTAAAAAAATTCAGTGGATAGACAGAGCTTGGAGGATGTACTTGGGTCAATAATGATGAAAAGACAGCAAAGGGAAAAGGAGAGGACTACGAGAATAAGGAAGCAGGATGGCAGATGCATAGGTCAGCAGATTAGTTAACTGCAGAAAAGTTAAAAATTAATCAGCACCACCCAGATAAGCCAATACCATCCAAATAAGCCAGTACCACCCCAGGGATGCTGGGGATAGGTTTTCAGAAAACGCATTTCTTTAGAAACTTTCAGCAACTCCCTACAGGTTAATGACAGATGGAAAAATTCACACACCTCCACCTTGTATAAGACCCTCAGCTTACAATATTGGCAGCTTTACTGCCCACAGACATATCTCTGGCTCTGCGTCTTTCCTAATAAATTTTCTATATGCTGCATGGAGTCATCTCCTTGAATTTCTTCTTCAACTGACTCAGTGTTGCAGGACACATCATTGCCCTAAGCCAACTCAGAACAGTAACTGTCAGAGATGTTTGGTGCATGAGGATTCATGGTATTATTCCTTTTCTGTCATATGTGTGTGAATGTATTTTAACAGATTTCCATTAAATACTTAAAACAATTCTATGGGAAGACGACATTAGTAACCAGAAATTCTATTGGGTCACTAGTAATATTTTTGTCTTTCTAATGACTTTTCATTTAGCCCTGCTTTTCCTATTTTCCTATGAAAATGTAGAAAATTTCTTAGTTTAAGACTATGCCAGCATTGGTCACAGAAACCGACTTTAGAGTCATAAGATTGGGAGCTAAATTTAATTTAGAGAAATCAAGTACTTTTACTTTGGATGGAAAAGTTCAAAATCCATTCATCTGTAAAACCATGAGCTATTCCATGTTCTACTTTGCTGTATCTGTGGAACATGCAAATATCCACAACTTTCATAATTTCAGGAAGTAAAAAGGACAAACAAGGCTGAATTTAAACATCTCAAATATGTACTGTACTCAGTTTCATCAGACAGGCAAGGTCAACTGTTCAAATCAAATTCAGCTATTATCATTTTGACATAAACTTGACAGAAAAATGATTCTCCTTGGAAAAGGAACTTTTGTTCATATAGGTATAAATGCTTTCTCCCTGCAAAAAATGTAAGAGTAGAGGTAATACAATTTTAGTAAAATGAGTTACCCATCTCTTTATTCTTCTTCTTCCTGGACAGCCTTTGAAGCCTCAATTATCTTTAAAGTCAGGGTGAAAAATGGTAGTGCTGGCAGGTGGAGCAATGCAGAAGCCCAAGAATCTTTGTTACACTGGATTCCTTAGAGTAGAGATTACAAATTGACAGTTTGGCTTAAAAGCGCATTTGTTTTAGCCCCAGAGTTTTGTTTTTGGTTTGGTTTTTTTTTTTTTTTTTTTTTTTTGAAATTCACATTAGTTGCTAACTTTTAAAAACTACATTTGACAAAAAAACTGAAAAAAAATGATACATCTGGCAACACTGATTGTACTGATACAATAATTGACCTGAACTGAGCAAGAGCTGTTCCCCTGTGATTTGAGGTATTTGACCCTTGGCACCAAGCAATCAACCACAATTATTAGCACCTGCAAGCTGGCTTCAAGCTAAGTGGTGATTCTCATGAGCTTCTATACAGTAAGAAGGTTAACTAAGAACATGTTTAGTCCAAATTTGGGTATGTCAGTAATTTAATTCTTGTGGTATAAGGATTTCTCCATCATTTAATAGTTTAATAGCTAACCTGAATTTCAAAATGGGACTTCTGGCCAAGATGGTGACCTGGTAGGTGCAAGACTCATGTCCTCCCCACAGAGCAACTGAAAATTCACCTATTTTCCAGAAACAAAAATTGAGGAAGAGTAAGAAGATGCTATAGAGATACAGAAGCAATTAAGATGACAAAGGGTAGGCGAAAACATCAGGATTCACAGTTACAATGCAGACTGGGGAACTGAAATTCAGGTCAGGGGAGAAGGGGTGAAACTTCGGGAAGAATCGGCACTCCCAAGAATTATGAAAGCAGTAGAGAATCTACCCATTGGTACAGGACAGAAAGCCAGGGAGAGGGTCTTGGTAAAGGGATAAAGGAGGACCAGTGCCCCAGTGGTTTGCGCGGAAGGTCCACCGACAAAATCAGACTGGTGCCACCATAAATAGAAGGCAACTAGGGGAATTCCCCAACATACGGCCTCGGAGTCATAGGACCTATACGCCGGAAATCCTGCCCTCAGATTTAAAGGAAGAACAGTCTTCTGGAGACAGAAACAGTCAATGCTACCCACTAGCACCACCCTGTGGCCCAAAGGCAGAGGTCATCGCATATCGGGGCTGGGATGCTGGGGAAAGGCTCTGCATCCCCCACACAAACTCCAACTCCATAGCCTGAACTCTCGAGCAGCAACAGGGGATTCACAAAAGAACTTCAACAAATCCAACCAGTAATGAAGCCACAAAACTCAAGAAATTCCAGTATTCAAATCAAGATTCAGGCTTATTCAATGCAGGTTGATACCCTAACAAAATGCCATCACTGCAGGAAAACCTAAACCATAGAAACACAGTCAGAATGCCAAACAGAAGGCACATATAAATATATTCAAAATGATAGATCAAATAAAAAACCAGTAGAAAATCTTAAAACAACATATGCAAACAACCTGAGGATAAAGTTAGAGAAACAGTGATAAACACACTCATGAAAACCAAGAAAACAATATAGAAAGAAAAAGAGAACAACACAAAAGAGAGAACAAATGAAGCAAGATAGCAAAAGAAAAGAAAAGAAAAATATGATAGCTGATATAAATAACTCAATAGAGGGACTCAAGAATAGGATGGATGAAGACTCCAATAGAAGAACATAGGGCAGAGGAATATATTCAAGCAAACCAATACAAAGAATGCAAAGAAATGAAGACAGCATCCTATGGGATAACATCAAAAGAATCAACATTTGCATCATAAGGATCCCAAAAGCAGAAAAGAGGGAAAAAAGGGTAGAAACTGTATTTGAAGAAATAATAGCTAAAAACTTACCTAACCTTAAGAAAAAAGCAAGCCTCCACACCTAGGAAGCTTAAGGAGTTCCTAATAAAACAAACTGAAGCAGATCTACACCTAGACGAATAGTTATCAAAATGTCAAAAAAAACAAGATAAAGAATCTTAAGGGCAGCCAGAGAAAAAGAAGTCACATACAAAGAAGTCTCCGTGAGACTGTCAGCAAATTTCTCAACTAAATTCTATAGGCCAGAAGGGAATGGCATGGTAAGTTCAAAGTGCTCAAAGAAAAGAATTTTTAACCAGGATGCTATACACTGAAAGATTAACTTTCAGAACTGAAAGAATGGTAAGTTTTTCTGATAACCAAAAAGTAAAGGAATTTATTACCAAAACCCAGCTCTATGAAAAATACAAATGGATGCTATATAAAGTGGAAAGAAACCCCACTTAAAAAGAGTAAGACAGCAAATATAAAAAGTGGGGAGAACAAAAATGTGGATGGTTAAAATGAGTTTAATACAAATTTGCTTTCAAATAAAAATAGAAAATAAACATAGAATTCTTAATGCTAACCAGGGTAACATCAAAATATGCCTTCAAGGAAAAAGCAAAGAAGAAAATATAAAGAGTTAAAACAAAACTATACTCAACCAACCTATGAGGAGAAAGAAGAATAAAGGCACTGTATGGAACAACACAGAGAAGACAAATTATAAAAAGACATAAACAGCTACATAGCAATAACAACCTTAAATGTTAATGGACTGAACTCATCAGTCAAATGACACAGAGTGCCCAAAGAGATTCAAAAGTATAACCCAATCTTCTGCTAAATTCAGGAAAATTACCTTCTTTCAAAATATAAAAGAAGATAAAGTCAACGGTTGAAAAACAACCCTACAGTCAAATAGTAACCACTAAAAAGGAGTAACTGCTATAAAACAACTAAAAAGCATAACAAATGACAGAGATGGATATTATATAATGATAAAGGGGTCAATCCAGCAAAAGGACATAAGGCTTATTAACATATATGCACAAATGTAGGAGTATCAAATATATTAAGCAAGTATTATGTGAACTGATGAAAGACATTGACAGCAACACAATTATAGTGGGATATTTCAACACCCCACTTACAAAGATGGACAGATTAATCAGGCAGAAAATTGACAGAAAAAGAGTAGCTTTAAATAACAATTTGGAACAGTTAGGCCTAAAAGACATATACCAAACACTTCCTCCAATGAGTATAGATTTCATTTTCCTCTCTAGTGTGCATGGAACATTCTCTAGGATAAATCATATGTTGGGACACAAAACATGTGTAAACAAATTTACTAAGACTGAAATCATACCAAACATCTTAACGTCTTAGAACTCAACCACAAAAAGAAAGCAGGAGGACTCCAAATTAACTGAAAACTAAAAAAGATGCATTCTTCTGAACGACTTGAGTAAAAGAGTAAATTAAAGAGGAACTTAAAAAATACTTAGAGACAAATAAGAATGAAGGCATGAGCTACCAGAATCTATGGGGTGCAGCAAAAGCAGTACTAAGAAGAAAGTTCATCAAAGTCCAGGCCCACCTCAAGAAAAATTCTAAATCTACAGTTTAAACAATTAGAGAAGGAACAATTAAAGCAAAAAATCAGCAGAAGGAAGGACATAATCAAAATTCAAGCAGAAATAAATGAAACAGAAAACAAAAAGACAATCCAAAAGATCAATGAGACCAAGTTAGTTCTTTGAAAAAATAAATAAAATTGACAAAAACCATTGGCTAAATTCACAAAGAAAAAAGGGAAAACTCTTCTAACTAGAATCAGAAAAGAAAGCAGAGAAGTTATAACAGATGCCACAGAAATACAAAACACCATACATAGGGATTACTATGAACAGCTCTATGCCAACCAAGTGGACAACCTTAAGGACATGGACTGATATTTAGAAAAATATAGTCTATTATGAATGAACCTAGAAAACCTGAAAGGAGCAATCACAAGCAAAGAAACTGAAGAGGTAATCAAAAGGCTCCTTCGAAATGAAAGCTTTTTAAATTAGTTTTTCCAACCTTCAGAGAAGAATTAACACCTGTTCTTTTCAAACACTTCCAAAATATCAAAGAACAGGGAACACTCCCAAATACTTTTTACAAGGCTAACATCATGCTGATAAATGATATCAAGAAAGAAAATTAAAGAGCGACATCTCTAATGAACAAAGATGTAAAAATTCTCATTAAAATATTAGCAACCAAATCCAAAAATGCATTAAAAAGATCATCCACCATGACCAAGTAGGATTTATCCCAGGGATGAAAGGATGGTACAACATATGAAAATCTATTAATGTAACACACCAAATCAACAAGAGCAAAGAGAACAACCACATAATCCTATCAACAGATGTAGAAAAAGCTTTTGACAAGATCCAACACCTGTTTATGATAAAAAAATGTATAAAATGGGAAAAAAAGATACATAGCTCAACATAATAAAGGTCATATGTGGAAAAACCCTCAGCCAATATCATAGTCAATGGCAAAAATTCAAAATATTTCCTCTAAGGTCAGGAACAAGGAAAGCTTACCCACCCGCTCTCACCACTGCTATTTAACATTATACTGGAGGTCTTGGCCAGAGCAATTAGATAAGAAAAGGAAATAAAAGGAATTCAACTTGGAAAGGAGGTAGTAAAACTGTAATTATTTACAGATGACATGATTATATATACTGAAAGCCTTAAAAACTGTCGAAAAATTTCCAGAACTCATCAACAAATACAGTAAAGTGGCAGGCTACAAAATCAATGCACAAAAACCCACTGCACTTTTATATGCAAAGAACTTGCTAAGAAGAAAATGAAATCATGAAAATCACACCATTTAAAACAGAAGTTAAAAGAATAAAATACCTGGGAATATACTTAATAAAGGAAATAAAACACCTATACAACAAAAACTACAAGCCGTTCGTGAAAGAAATAGAGGAGGATACAAAGAGATGGAAAGACATCCCATGCTCATGGTGGGAGACTTGACATCATTAAAATGATCATCATACCCAAAGCAATATACAGATTTAATGCAATTCCCACTAAAACTCCACAGGCTAGTTTCCAGGAAATAGAACAACAACAACAAAATCTTAAAAATTTGTATGCAACAACAAAAGACCCCAAATAGTTAAAGAATTATTTAAAAAGAGAACAAATCTGGAGGGATTACACTCAAAGACATTAAACTGTATTACAAAGAAACAGTGGAGTATTAACAGATGCTCAGATCAGTGGAATAAAACTGAATCAAAAGAAACTAATCCACTTACATACAGTCAGTTAATCTAGGACAAAGGAGCCAAAAGCATATGATGGAAAAAGGAAAGTCTCTTCAAACAAATGGTGTTGGGAAAACTGAACAGCCACATGCAAAAAAAAAGAAGCTAGGCCACACTCACCATTCAGAAAAATTAACTCAAAATGAACTAGAGACTTGGACCTAGACCAGAAAACATAAAATTCTTGGAAGACAATATAGGAAAGACTTTCCAGGACATCAACAGTAGACAGGTCTTTGGGGACTGAATTCCAGTTTAGGGAAACAAAAAGAAAAATAAAGAACTGGGACTAATCAAACTAAAAAGCTTCTTCACTGTGAAGGAAAACAACCCAAACCAAAAGGCGACCTACAAAGTAAAAGAAGATATTTGCATTTCATATTTCTAACAAGGGTATAATATCTAACATATACAGAGAACTCATGAAACTCAGTAACAGAAAAAAAGGCAATCCAGTTAAAAAAATGGGAAGAATTGCAGACATTTTTCTGGAGATAACGTACAGATGGCCAATAGGCACATAAAAAGATGTTCCTACTTGCTAGCTATAGGGAAATACAAATCAAAACAATAATGCAATATCACCTTACACCTAAGAGACAGCCTATTGTCCAAAAGTCTGAAAACAACAAATGTTGGCAAGGATGTGGAGAAAAGGGAACACTTTTTTTTTTAAGCTTTTTGTTTTTTTAAATAAATTTTTATTGTAGTAATTATTCTAAACATTAAAATAATTTCTCATGTACAGGTTCCCCATTTCTTAGCTATATTTCAACACACTGTGCCCTCCACCAAATCACCAAGTGTTCTTCCTCATTGTCCAGTGGGCTCCACCACCATTTGCCCCAGCCCACCCCATTCCCTTTTGGTAACCTCAGGTCTGTTGCAAATGTTTCAGGGTTGGTTATGTTTCATTTATTCCTTTGTTTTGTCTATTCACATTCCATCTATGAGTGAGGTCATCTGGTATCTACCTTTCTTCTTTCACTTGTTTTACTTAGTATAATCCCCTCTAGAAAAGGGAACACTTTTATTCTGCTGGTGGGAGTGCAAATTGGTGCGAACCCTGTGAAAAACAGTAAGGAGATTCCTCAAAAATTTTAAAGTGGAAATCTTATGATCCTACCATTTCACTTCTAGTATTTATCTAAAAGATACAAAACACTCATCCACAAAGATTTATGCACTGCCATGTTACTGCAGTCCTACTCATAGTAGTTAAGAACTGGAAACTACAAAGCGTCAAACATCAGATGAATGGTTAAAGAAATTATGGTACATATACATAACAGAATACTACACAGACCTTAGAGGAGATGAAATCTAATCATTTGAATCAACATGAAGGGATCCAGAGGGGATTATGCTAAGTGAAGTAAGTCAAAAGAAAGATTCCGTAAGACTTCACTCATAGATAGAACATGAACAGACTAAACAAAGGAACAGATGAAATAAAACCAACCCTTGACACTTGCAACAAATCTGAAGTTACCAAACCAACCCTTGGACACTTGAAACAAAACTAAAGTTACCAATAGGGAATGGGATGGCAGGGTTGGGGATGGTTGGGATGTACTAGTGGAGTCCACTGGACAATGGTAATGAACACTTGGTGATTTGGTGGAGGATAGGGTGTATACAAAATAAATTAAGAAATTTCCCAAATGGTAATATGTTAGGATGTGTTAGGCACAGGCTCTACTTCAAAAGAAAATCATACAACCTACCCAATTTCATTAGTTAAAAGCTTTTAAAGCTTTGGCAGGCAGAATGAACTAAAAAACTATCTTAGCTCAAGTCACACTGGCATCACAGGAAGCTAAAACTGGAGTGGGACAAGGTATTTTAGATTAAAGGAGCAGAAAGAGAACAGACTGGAAGAAGTTTAGAACTGCAATGGTCTCCCCTTGGTTGCTGGTGCCTAGCAGATTTATATAAATGATTTCTGCAAGCATGGATAATCTTCTTCATTCTGTTTAAAAGACTCCTAAGCTGATATATCAAAGAACACCCACACAAAACACCTTAGATTTAGAAATCTTTATTTTTATTGAGTCTTAAAGCTCATGTAAACATTTCCCCCTTAAATGGCAGTTAAATAATTTTGTCATCACCCTATGAGAAATTAATGAAATCTATATTCAGGATTACAAGTCTGAGTTATTAAACATTTATTTTCAAGTTCACATACATATTCAGTTTCTTGAGGTACAAACTAACTCAACTGACTAAAAGAAAAAAACAGAATTCAAATAAATACAAAGGTCATTTCTGTATTTGTTCACTAAATGACCTCTAAAACAGCAAATCTGATTATATTCAGAAAATGATGAATTGTCACTTGACCTGAATTGTTAAGACTTTAAAAGGTTTTCATGAAAATATATATAAGTGAAGAAAAAAATTAAAGTTGAAATTTGAAAAGGATGACAATGAAATTTTAAAATAAGAACATTAAAATGTAAGTTAATAAGGAAATAGCATGCTTACTCTGAGCATATTTATACTACCACATAAGTATTTATTGAATAACAAAATGAAGTTGATGTTTTCATCTGACAGACATTTTGCAAACCAAGTAGTTGAGGATCAAAATTAGACACTTGAAGAAAAATATCAGTTAAAAGCTGAAGACTCACAAAGGAGTCAACAGGATTGTGAAGAATCTCAAACCCACCACATATCAAAAAGGGATGAATAATAAGAGAAACGGATACGATGACAATCTTCATCTACATATAAGGGCCTTTCAAAAATAGTGTTAAGTTGCTATTATCAGAAGCAGAATGTTGTAGTGGAAACTGCGGGTTAAGAACCTGAGGTTTGGATCCAATTAGAAGATGGCACACTGTTAAAATCTCAGGCTCACCTGCTCCCTAAAGTACAGCTAAGAAAATATCTATTTGCCTACCACACAATCTGAAAAGAAATGGAACCAGCATCTCCACAGAGATAGGGGACATATGCCTCCATAAAAGGGAAGAGAGATTGATCTGTATCAGTACTATACCATTCTATTCTGAGATGCTGGTAGAAACTGACACATTCCAGGAGCTAAAGAGCTTTCTCCTATAGTGGGCACTCTCATACAGAGGAGCTAATTTTCAGACACTGAGCTGTAGGCCTTGACATGGGGTGGAAAAAAGGCTAGTTCCAAAACACTTTCTATGAGGCTAACATTACACTGATACCAAAAGCTGACATAAATGTCAACAAGAAAATTACAGACCAATATTTCAGGTGAACATAGATGCAAAAATTCTCAACAAAATATTAGCAAACTGAATCCAATAATACATCAAAAGGATTATCAATCATGACTAAGCAGGATTTATCTCAGGGATGCAAGATTATTCAACATATGCAAGTCTATTAATGTAATATGCCACATCAATATGAGCAAGAAGAAAAGTCATGTGACAAATTAATAGATGCAGAGAAAATTTCCCCAAGATTCAGCATCTATTTATGATAAAAACTACAAAAAATTGGGATAGAAGGAACATACCTCAACATAATAAAGGCCATAGACATTAAACCCATAGCCAACATCACACTCAACAGTGACAAAACTGAAACTGTTTCCTCTAACAAGACAAGGCCATCCATGCTCTCTACTGCTATTTAACATCGTATTCAAGTCTTAGCGCAAATTCAGATAAAAGAAGAAAAAAAAGAAATCCAAATTGGAAAAGAGGAAGTAAAACTATCACTATTTGCAGATGACATAATATACATAGAAAACTCTAAAAACTTCATCAAAAACAAACTAGAATTAATGAGTACAGTAAAGTAGTATGATACAAAATCAATACACAAAAATCTACTGCATTTTAATTTTTTAAATTATTTATACACATTAAAATAAAGTCATATATACCCTGACCTCTACCAAATCACTAAATGCTCTTCATCACTGTCCAGTGGGCTCCACAACCATTTGTCCCACCTTCCCTACACCACTACCCACCCCATTCCATTCCCTGCTGGAAACCTTGCAAGTGTTCAAGGGTTGGTTTTGTTTCATCTGTTCCTTTGTTTTCTCTATTCAATTCTATTCAATACCAGGTCATCTGGTATCTATCTTTCTTCTTTTGACTTATTTCTCTTAGCATAAGCCTCTCTAGACTCCCCCCATGTTGATTCAAATGATTAGATTTCATCTAATCACATCTTCTTGATCCATTCATCTGACATTGGGCACTTAGGTAGTTTCCAGTTCTCAGCTATTGTGAATAGGGCTGAGTAAATATGGTGATGCATGAATCTCTGCAAATAAGTGTTTTTGTATCTTGTGGGTAAATCCCCAGAAGTGGGATGGCTGGATCATATGGTAATTCCATATTCAACTTTTTGAGGAATCTCCATACTGCTTTCCAAAGGGACTGCACCAATTTGTACTACCACAAACAGTATAAAAATGTTCCCTTACTCCACATCCTCACCAACATTCGTTGTTTCCAGTCTTTTGGATAATAGCCAGTCTCTCAGGTGTAAGGTGTTATCTCATTGTTGTTTTAATTTGCATTTCCCTGATAGTTGTTCCATTTTTATATGAAAACAATACAACAGAGGAGAATGAAATCAAGAAAACTACCCTACTTACAACAGAATCAAAACTAATTAAATACCTTGGACTATACTTAACAATGGTGGTAAAAGACTTGTGTAATGAAAACTGTAAAACACTATTAAAGAAATAGGGAAAGATACAAATAGATGGAAATACATCCCACGCTCATGGCTGGAAAGAATTAACACAAAATGGTCATCTTATGTAAAGCAATATACAGGTTTAATGCAATCCCCATCAAAATCCCATGGGCATTTTTTCAAGGAAATAGAAACATAAAAATTAAATTTCTCTGAAACAACAAAAGACCCTGACTAGCTAAAGCAATCCTGAGAAAAAAGAACAAAACTGGAGATATAACACTCCCAGATATTGAGCTATAGTAGAAAACAATACTAATCAATACCATATGGCACTGGAAAAAAGCAGAACACAACACAAATCAATGGAATAGAAACTGAAACCAGACATAGACTCACATAAATATGGTCAGTTAATGTATGAGAAAGGAGCCAAGAACAAATGATGTAGAAAGGAAAGTTATTTCAATAAATGGTACTAGGAAAACACTATAGTCACATGCAAAAGAATTAATCCAATCCACTCTCTAATACCATATACAGAAATTAATTCAAAATGGATTAGAAATTGGATATAAGATTAAAAACCATAAAACACTTAGAAGATAACATTGGCAAGTCATTCCATGACAACAGTCTTAGGTCTTAGGGAACTCAAGTTCAATGGAAAGGGAAACTAAACAAAAACAAAAATAAAAACAAAAAACAAAACAGGACTATATGAAACTAAAAAGCTTCTGCACAGAAAAAGAAACCATACCAAAACAAAAAGACAACTTACTGACTGGGAAATATATTTGCATTACATACATCTGACAGAGCTTAATATCCAAAATATAGCAAGAACTCATTAAACTCAACTAACAAAAAACAAACAACCTAATCAAAAAATGGGCAGAAGAATTAAATACACATTTCTCAAAGACATACAGATGGACACCAGATATAGGAAAAGATGGTCTTTCTTAGTTGCAATTAGGGAAATGCAAATCAAAACAACAATGAGATATTACCCACACCTGTAAGTTTGGCTATTATCCAAAAGTCAGAAAAAAACAAATGTTGGGGAGGATGTGGAAAAAAGGGAACAATTTTTACACTGTTGATGGGAGTGCAAATTGGTGCAATCCATAAGGAAATTGTGGAAATTAAAAGTTGAATATGGAATTCCCATATGATCCTGCTATTCCACTTCTGGGGATTTACCAAAAAGACAGGAAAACACTAACTCATCATATGACCCATGTTTATTGCAGCCCTTTTCACAATAGCTAAGAACTAGAAACTACCTAAGTGCCCAAAGTCAGATGAATAAATGTGTATACACACACAACGGAACACTACACAACCCATAGAAGAGATGAAATCTTGCCGTTTGACTCATCATACATGGATTTAGATGGGATTATGCTAAGTGAAATAAAGAAGATACATACTATATAATCACACTCATAGGTGGAATATGAATAGACAAAGCAAAGGAACAAATGAAACAAATCAATTGTTGCTATAAACTGAGGTTACCAACAGGGAATGGGACTGCGGTGGAGGTGAGCATGTGTTGCTAAAGTTCACTGGACAATGGTAAAGAACACTTGGTGATGTGGTGGGGCGCAGGATATGTTGATATGTATCTAAGGAATGGGGAAACTGCACCTATGGGAAACCTACAAGAGTTTATTGTAATTTGTAAAACAAAATTACAGTAATATATTACTTTTTAAAAAAGAAAATGCAAATAAAACCACAATGAAATACCACCTCTTACTATCAAGAAAGAGAATAGCCTATATCCAAAAGTCTAGAAAAATCAAGTTGGAGGTTATGCACAGAAAAAGAGCACTCCTTCACAGATGGTGAGAATGTAAACTAGTACATCTCTAGAAAACAGCAAGATTTCTCAAAAAAAAATAAAACAAATAAAGGTGGCGCTACAATTTGATCCAGCAATTCTACTTCTAGGCTTATACCCAGAGTATAAAGTCCCGAATCAGGAAAAATATCTGCACCCCTATGTTCATAGCAGCACAGTTCACAATAGACAAGACATGAAAATAGCTTAAATGCCCATCAACAGATAACTGGATAAAGAAGATGTGGTATATTTACTCAATGGCATTCTATGCGTTACTAAACAGAATACAATTGTGTCCTTTGCAACAATCTGGATGGAACTGGAGGGAATCATATTAAGTGAAGTCAGAAAGCAAAAGAGAAATGTAGGATGGTCTCATTCATTTGTGGAATATAGTAAAATGAAACAAACAGCTAAACCCCAGCAAACACCCACTGGATACAAGATGATTGCCATCGAGGAGAGTGAAGGCAGAAAAGAAGGAAAGAGGGAATAAGGTGGCGATAAGGACACTAAAACTATGGAGGTGGGAGTGGTGTGTAACATTCATGGACTGAGAAATGAGTTGAACATCTTAAAATGAGTATTGCCTTGTAAACAAAAGAAAAAATAATAAAATTATTATATTATTTTTAAGAGGAAAAAACTTCATGCCTATATTCTTCCTGTTAGTAAATGCATACTTGTCATTCAAAACTCAACTTAGACATGAGTCTATTTCAGCAGCATTCTCAGACCACCTTTGTTCTATGATTCCCTCTTTAATCAATGTACCCTCTGACCTTAAACACACTTCAACTGTGACATCTATCATACTGTAGTTATATTTATGTATTTCTTTTCTGCCACTAGACAATGTATTTCTTGAAGACAAAGAAATGTCTTAGATCTGTATTCCAAGAACCTCTCTCTGTGCCCAGTACATAGCCACTCAATTGGTAGTTATCTGAAACGACCCCAGAAAGGCACTTGGGCTCTGATTTGGGAAACACTGGTTTAATAGTCCAATTTTATTAAAATGTTATTCTAACTGGAAATTTGTTTTTACCTATAGGTCTTATTTTCTACCATTAAGATAAAAAAACAAAGGCAGATCTGAAAGAAATGAGAACTTCATACAAATAATATTGTCTGTTTGATCATGGTTCTAGTTAATATTAAAACATGAAAGTGCTAAGATAAATTTATGATAAAGAGAGTAATTCTAATCATCTGCTTATTAAGAACATGAAAAATAACTGTCACTTAAAAATATATTATCATAAAAATAATATAAATTTGAGTAGAATTTCATTTTTGAGAAGTTGAAAGAGACAAATTGCTTACTGGGTTGTTTTAAATGGAGTTTGAGACAAGTATGCAATGCATTAGAAAGCACATACAAGCTATATCTGTCAAAAGCAACAAGTCACTCTCAAAAATGATTTATATACAAATGCAGATATAGATGTAGTACAATAAAAATGGAAGATTAGAGGCTTTGTCAGACAGGACTAGTTAAATTTCAACTCTGCCATTAGGTGGGCAAGATATTTTTACTGCTTACAACTATAGCTTTCTTCTGGAAATATTTGGGATAACACCACCACCAACTCGGAGACCTTGTAGTAAATAACACTAAAGAAGTGTCTTGTAGAGAG
Organism: Solenodon paradoxus; assembly: GCA_004363575.1. Lineage (NCBI taxonomy): Eukaryota > Metazoa > Chordata > Mammalia > Eulipotyphla > Solenodontidae > Solenodon > Solenodon paradoxus. The sequence continues at coordinate 7,691 of RJWH01000801.1, read as the reverse complement.
TCCATTTCACAGCAAGAGCTGCCCTTTTGCTTTTTTGAAATGAAGTTTACATTCTTTTTAACAGAACAGGAAGGGGCTTTGTTTCATTTTTAAAGTATTAGCTGGGATTCTCAGTTTGAACAAAGAACATTGGTTAAAGGGGAATAAGAACTGCAAGAAAACAATAAGTTTTATTTATTTATTTATTTTTAAGGAAAGGCGCAACAGGAACAGAGAGAAAGAAGCACTTTATTTTTATTTAGCTGTTTACACTGGTTGTCCTCCTCGCCCCCCACACCCCTGACCCAGGGCTTGAAACCAGGGTTATGTGGCTTATGCTCCTTTGGAGGTGACTGAACCAACTATTACTCTACCAGGGCATGCATAGGATTTAGGTTAGTATGAAATAAAAGAACTTAGGAAGTATTTTTTAAAAATCAAACAAAAAAATTGTTCATTCAAACAATACCTAATTTGTGAAATCCAAGAAAAACATCTGATAACATAAAATATATTAAGAATACTTATTATTGTACAAAAGAATACATTGATTAAATTCAATGATCAAATGGACAAAATATGAGATAACATTCTCATACAATGCCCTGTTTTTACCAGTAAAAGTGTATGAGCTGTTTATAAAGACTTGGAAAATTATTTGCTAAAGGATCATTTAATTGTATTTATACTGGATTTAACAAATATTCAAAAATACTCCCAAAATAAGTGTGTTTTAGTCTTTTGATTTTAACTAATGAAAAAAACTGAAGCAGAGGGAAGTGAATTCCTGCAAATACTGAATCAAACATTTTGTCCTATGAACAATGAACTTTTAAATGATAAAAAATGTTATTTCACCTTTTTTTAAAAAAAGAAGATAGTCACCAAGGCAATGAAAGGAATTTGAGAGATTTCTTTAATGAATACAGCTCCATTAAGCAGCCTGCTGGAACACAGTGTAAAGAGAAACAGCACATATTGGCTTTATTTTAAGTGTGGGTGTCCTGGTATCTTGGGATTTGCACCCACTCACATGAGTCAGTTTTATATAACACTGTAACATATAATTTTCCTCCTACTCACAAGCCAACACTTCAGCGATAACATCTCCTCATGAGCTATTTTAGGAATATGATAACTTGGAATATTTTAATATTTTATAAAATGTACAAACAACCAAATGACTGCTATGTCAGCAACAAGCTCTTTGGTGTCTAAAGAAGTATGCAAGTGTGTTTCAGTACTTAAGAGTTTGGGGGAGTATATTAAGAAAATATGTAAACCGTTTCACGATAATAAAGTATCATAACTATTTTAAAATTTCAGTATTTTACCAAATGTTAGTCATTTTTGCAAATAGAAAAATACCAGTTTATTAGAGGGTGACTTAGCAATTACATACGTACTAAGGAATTATTTCCATGGCTACTAAAGATGAGCAGTAGGCACTGAGAAAAGTAGTACTGGCTTCGTTTTCTCCATGGTACATAAAAAGATTCCATTTCTAAAGGGTAATTAAGAGGGCATATATGTAAAATCTGGTTACCATTAATATAAAAGGAATGTCCACATCTTTTTGTTGTTTATGCTAAAAACTTGTTTGCTTATATTATTACTGGAAAATAATGATTCCATGAATAGAGTTTGAAAATCATCAATGTACTAAGACATTTTCTGCTAAATTATTTATCCTGATAACTCTAGTTTTCTTTCAAGGAAGGAAAGAGTCTCTGAAAGGAAGCAAAAAAAAAAAAAAATGCAGACAGGAAAGATGAATGTAATTTAAATTAGTAAATAGATATAATTCGAGGCATTACTTAGAGAAATACCACTTTTATATCCGATTGGAAAACTAATTTAAACTATTGCAGCAGATAACCTCATGGTTCATGAGTCATTTCTACCTTAAACTATCTACTTAAATTGGACATGCCTATTTTAAAGCCCAAAGATGTCATATAAAGCTTGAGTAAATCTCAGGGTGCTTGCCTTACTAGTATAAGACTTTTTCCTCCAGCCTTGAACCATGACATGTCAGAATCTATAGTATAACAGAACGCTATGCCAGTATTCCATTGTAACATGAAGCTGTAATATTCTCTTATAAGACACAGTGACTGATAAAAGAGTATCTGCCTGAGAGTCAAATAGAGTAGGTCCAAATCTCTGCATCATCTTTTTTTTTTTTGAGGAGGAGGAGGAGGAAGACGCACTTCATTAATTTTTCATTTAGTTGTTTACACTAGTTGTTTCCCCTGACCTGAGATTCGAACCCAGGAGTATGTGGCCTGCGTCCTTCAGAGGCAACTCAACTAACCAATGCTCCGCTAGGGCACACTTGCATTAATGTTGCTGGCAACTCTTGGCTAGAAAAAGCCCAGAAGTAGATAACTGGGGACAGAAAGAACAGTAACACTACACAACCAGGGGTTTGGCCCCCCTGGGAATCTGGATACAGTGGCTAAGGTGCTGGAAGAACAGTATAAGGAAAGGACTTGACCCTAATGGTTTGGTGAATACAAGGGGCATAAGCGCAGAAAGCAGATTCAAGTCGCATAGCCCCAGCCAGCACAGTTCCACCAATAAAACAAGCCTAAATCCCCCACCACCACCACCAGGCAGCAAAGCTGCACCATCATAGATGACCACTACACCCCCAACCACACCCCCACCCAGAAGTCATCATCACTCCTTGACACAGCAAGACACACTATGGAAGCCTGTAAGGGTCAAAAATACAAAATAAAACAAAAATAGAGCGCACCCTGGTAGAAATTAAAACAAACTAGCAGATCAACAAGATCCCAAATCATGGGAGAGAAAAACACACACACCCTGAAACTTCAGGAAAAGGAAGCACAACAAAATAATAGCTCATCAGAATTAACTTTGAAGATATGGAAGAATGTTTTTTTCTAATGGATAAAGAATTCAAGTCTGCAATCAAAAAGAAATTCAGAGAATTAAAAGAAAATTCAGATAAACAAAACAAAGAGCTTAAACAAATAAGCACCAATAAGTGGAGATTGAAGCTCTACAAAAAAAAAAAAAAAAAAAAAAAAAAAAAAAAAAAAAAAAAAAAAAAAAAAACTAACAGGAACACAAGACGTAAAGGAGATAATTCAAGAAACCAAGAATAATATAGAAAGCTATGGAACCAGAATAACCCAAATGGGGAGGGGGTGGGGGAGGAGGAGAAGAAACACTCAGAGAGCTACCAGACACCATCAGGAAAGGCAACATTAAAATATTAGAATACTGGATATCCCAGAAGGTGAAGAGAAAAAGAGATGAACAGAGAATATCTTCAAGGCAATAATGGCTGGAATTTCCCAAATCTACAAGTAACAAACATACAGGTCAATGAAGCAAACAGAATACCCAATTACATAAATCCTAAAAAAACTACACCAACACACATAATTGTGAAACTATAAAAAATCCAAAACAAAGAAAGAATTCTAAAAGTAGCCAGGGGAAAAAAGCAGATAACATATAAAATCACCCCTATCAGAACAACCTCAGACTTCTCAGCAGAAACTCTGCAGGCTAGAAGAGAATAAAATGATGTCTTCAAAATACTTCAGGACAAAAAATGCCAACCAAGAATACTACACCCTGCAAAATTCTCTTTCAAATTTGAGGGAGAAATTAAGGTTTTTCCCAACAGAGTTTGCAACCATGAGACCTCTACAAGAAATAGTAAAAGAGGCACTACTAGCTAAACCAAAGAGGAAAAAACTCTACAAAAATATAACAAAGTAACAAAGAGATCAACATAAGCAGAAAACAAAAATCAAAATGGCAGTATCAGGTTCTCAAATGTCAATAATTACTGTAAATGTAAATGAATTGAACTTGCCAATCAAAAAGCCCAGAGTTGCTAAATGGATTAAGAAACATAACCCATCTCTACATTGTCCACAATACTCATCTTAGGTCAAGAGACAAGCAATGGCTTAAAGTGGATGGATGGAAAATGGTACTCCAAATTAATGCTGAATCCAAAAGAGCAGGAACAATACTCATATCAGATAAGGTAGTCTTTCAACCAAAGAAAAATTTAAAAGATAAAGATGAGCAATATATAATTATAAAGGGATCAATACAACAAAAAGACTTAACATTTATTAACATTTATGCACCCAATAAAGGAGCACCCATATAAATCAAGCAAATATTAACAGGTCTAAATAAGGATATTGATAGCAACACAATAATAGTAGGGGATTCCAATACTCCTCTTTCAGTAAAAAAGACAGGTCATTCAAACAGAGAATCAACGAAGAAAACAAGATCTTTAAATGACAAAATAGAAAAGCTGGACCTAACAGACATATACCCAAAAACTATAGACTACACATTCTTTTCAAGTGCTCATGGAACATTTTCAAGGATAGACCATATGTTGGGCTACAAAACAAGTCTCAGTAAATTTTCAAAGACTGAAATCACATCTAGCATCTTTTCAGATCACGATGGCATCAAACTAGAGAATCAACCAAAAGGAGATTGAGAGGAAAACTGCAAAAGAGTGGAGATTAAACAACATATTGTTGAGCAACCAAAGGGTAAAAAAGGAAATTAAGGAAGAAATAAAAAATATCTGGAATCAAATGAAAATGAAGAAACAACCTATCAGAATCTATGGGATGCAGCAAAAGCAGTTATAAGAGGGAAATTTATAGTGATAGAATCCTACCTTAGAAAACAGGAAGAATCACAAATAAAAAACCTAAGCAATCACCTACAGTAAGTAGAAAAAGCAGGAAAACAGAAGCCTAAATCCAACAGAAGGAAAGAAATAATAAAAAACTAGATCAGAAATCAATGAAATACAAAGAAGAAAGACTATTCAAAAAAAATTGATGAATCCATATGTTGGTTTTTTGAAAGAATAAACAAAATAGAACAGCCATTAGCCAGACTCACAAAAAGAGGAGAGAAAACACAAATAAAAAGAATCAAAAATGAAAAAGGATAATCACAACAGATACAACAGAAATAAAGAGGAGTATAAGAGAATACTACGTACAACTACACGGCAAAAAGTAGAATAGTATAGAACAAATGGACAAATTTCTGGAAAGGTATAATATCCCAGAACTAAACAGAGACGAATTAGAAACCATGAACAGATCTATCATAAGCAAAGAAATTGCAACAGTGATCAAAAACCTTCCCAAAAGGAAAAGTCATGGACCCGTTTCACCAGCGAATTCTACAAAGCATTCGAAGAGGAATTAATTACAATCCTTCTTAAAATGTTCCAAAAAATAGAAGAGGGAAAACTTCCAAACACTTTTTATGATGCCAGTATTATGCTGATTCCAAAACTGGATAAAGACTACACCAAAAAAGAAAACTACAGACTAATGAATACTGATGCAAAAATTCTCAACAAAATACTAGCAAATCAAATTCAACAACATACAAAAAGAACCACACACCATGAACAAGTGGGATTTATTCCAGGGATGCAGGGATGATTCAACATACACAAATCAATAAATGTGATACACTATATCAATAAAAAAGAACAGACACCACATGATCATCTCAATAGATGCAGAAAAAGCATTTGATAAGATTCAACACCCTTTTATGTTAAAAACCCTCCAAAAATAGGCATAGAAGGAATGTACTTCAACATAATAAAGGCTATATATGACAAGCCCACAGCCAACATTGTACTCAATGGAAAAAAACTGAAAACTTTTCCCCTCAGATCCGGGAAAAGACAAGGATGTCCACTCTCACCATTACTATTCAATACAAAACTGGAGATCCTGACCAATGCAATTAGATAAGAAAAAGATATAAAAGGTATCCAAATAGGGAAAGAAGAAGTGAAATTATCACTTTTCTCAGATGATATGATACTACACATAGAGAACCCTAAAGAATCAAGTAAAAAGCTGCTAGAAATAATAAACAAATATAGTAAAGTGGCAGGCTACAAAATTAACATTTAAAAATCTGTTGCATTTCTGTATGCCAAAAATAAAAATACAGAAAGAGAACTGAAGAAAACAATACTGTTTAAAATTGCACCAAAAAAAAAAAAAAAAAAAAAAAAAAAAAAAAAAAAAAAAAAAAAAAGAAAAAGAAAAAGATATACCAGGGAATAAACCTAACCAAAAAGGTGAGGGAACTATACAAACATTGCTAAAAGAAACAAGAGATGACACAAAGAAATACTATAAGGACTGTAAGACATTGCTAAAAGAAATAGAAGATGACACAAAGAAATGGAAAGATATTCCATGCTCATGGATTGGAAGAATCAACATAATCAAAATGGTCATACTGCCCAAGGCAATACACAGATTCAATGCTATTCCCATCAAAATTTCAAAGACATTCTTCAAAGACATAGAACACAAAATAATGAAATTATATGGAACAACCAATAACCCAGGATAGCAAAAACAATCCTCAAGTAAAAAATGAACAATGGAGGAGTCATACTCTGACTTCGAACTCTACTACAAAGCAATAATAATTAAAACAGCATGGTGCTGGTATAAAAACAGAAAGACAGACCAATGGAACAGAAGTGAAAGTCCAGAAATAAATCTACATACATATGGACACCTAATTTTTGACAAAGGAGCCAAAAACTTACAATGGGGCAAGGACAGCCTCTTTAATAAATGGCACTGGGAGAACTGGTCAGTCACATGCAAAAGGTTGAAATCAGACCATTACCTAACACCAAACCCAAAGGTAACTCAAAATCTATTAAAGACCTAGACATAAGACCAGAAACCTTCAAACTCATAGAAGAGAATAGAGGCAAAACATTATTAGACATAGACCTAAGAGATATCTCTGGCAACTCAACTCCCATTGCAAGGCAAATCAAATCCAAAATAAAGAAATGGGATTACATAAAACTGAAAAGTTTCTACTCAGCAAAATAAACTTGCATAAAAACAAAAAGGCATCCAACTGAATGGGAAAAGATATTTGCTTCTCACACCTTGGAAAAGGGGTTAATATCTAAGATATACAAAAAATTGGATAACAAAAATACAAGCAGTACAATCAAAAAATGTGTTGATGACCTTAAGAGACACCTCTCCAAGAAAGACATACAAATGGTCAGCAGGTTCATGAATATATGTACTCTATGTACATCATTTGTCATCAGGGAAATGCAAATCAACAAAACGATGAGATATAACCTCATGCCAGTAAGAATGGCTATTATCCAATAAAAAGGAAATAATAAGTGTTGGTGAGGATGTGAAGAAAAGGGAACTCTAATTCACTGTTGGTGGGAATGTAAAGTGGTGAAACCATTCTGGAAAGCCGTATGGAGAGTCCTCAAGAATTGAGAATGGAAATTTCATATGATCCAGTTATTCTTCTACTGGGCATTTATCTCAATGACACAAAAACATTTATCTGAAGAGATATATCCACCCCCATGTTCACTGCAGCACAATTCACCATAGCTAAGAGCCAGAAATTACCTGAATGTCCATCAACAGAGGAGTGGATAAAGAAGATGTGGAATACTATGCAGCCATCAAAAACGCAGAGATCCTGCCATTTGCAACAATATGGATGGACTTGGAGAGAATGCTTAGCAAGATAAGCCAGGAGGAGGACAGAAATGGTGTGATAGCACTCATATGATGGGTAAAGAGAAAACGAATAAATGTCATAAATTAAACCACACCAAAAATGGGGAGGTGGGGGGG